>CAXAKX010001019.1:0-16079 GCA_963969525.1 Ontholestes murinus
CATACAAGAACTTATTAAATATGTTTAATATATTAAGATTATTTAATTTAGAATATTTTATTAACAAATTAACTACGCTTTTTAAACAACTTTCTTAATTTTATAGAATTTTTGAATATACATATCATGCTTTACTATTTTTCTGTTGTCGCTTATCACAGCTTCAATTTACCATTATTATTATTATTGTTATTAGAAACGAAATAATTACACACGCAATGTGAGCATGAAAACTAAAAATTGAAAGACGGTCTTAACATTTGTATAGTAGACCTTCTAAATAAAAGAAGTATAATGTTAAAATCTATAAACTAACACCAGTCACTATTACTTACTCTAACTTGTTAAGCTTAATTAGTTTCTAGTAATAAATATTAATATATACGAATATCTTTGAAATACTGATAAAACCCTAAGGGCAAGCTGGTTTTTACTTGACTGATATTGACAATTATTTTACTTAAATATATATACCAGCAATTATGTATGGTTCTTTCTACTTGAAGGCTTGAGCAATAATGAATAATGCGATTCATTATTGCTCAAGCCTTCAAGTAGAAAGAACCGTACATAATTGCTGGTATACCTACGCTGACGAGATGGAATACATCGAAATGCATGCCTGAAAGTTAACAGTAAATGCTAATATTAGTAGAAATGTAACACTGGTTATTAGTTATAAAATACAATGTTACTGGATGCGGTTTCTATTACCTCAAGCTTGTGCTCATCAATATATAAAAATAAACGAAGACCCTTTCTAATTAATAATAAGTTAAGATACAATTTTAAAAACTTTTACATTCTCTTGATAAATCTTAGCTTAATATGAAAGATAGATAGAAAATTTGAATTTGAGGAAGAGGGAGTTTGTTCGATTTTGGAGTACATTTTTCAAGCCGGAAATGTATGCCACTGTGCCTAAATCATATTTCAAAACTTCAAAACGTTGCATAAATTGCATGGGATACTTTTGTCATCATCGGACAAGGGCTGCGTTTTGGAAAGCAGAGATTTGCAGGTGGTCACCAGATGTGTCTTGTGAATTTGTGAAAGTGCGTTGCGGTGGTACTAAGTTCAAGGGGCGGATGGCGAAAACCCCGCACCCCCAAATATTAGAGGCGTGTTACGAATTTATTTTCTTTTTTGTAAAATTTGTAAATATTAGTTAGTAGAAAATAGACCTGTACAGAAGAAGTTACAATATATACGTCGTCGTAAAAGTTTAATTTATTCTTGAAAAGCTCCTTATCATCTAATCGTCACAACCACGTTCCCCTACAAAGAACACTGAAGCAGCAAACTTCATAATTTGCATACTACAAAATTATACAGCATTGACTGTTGAGCAGGGAAGAGTGTAGGGGAGTTTTCGTGAGAGGTGTTGGTAGTGGAAGATGGTGTATTGAGATTTGGAGGGGTTAATGTATAGGTGCCAGGTGTGGATCCATTCAGTGAAGGAGTTGACGTCGTTTTGAGAGATTTGAGACAGCTAAGTGGGAGTTTCTGTGTGAGAAGCATAGGAGATAAGACTGGATAATGAAGGATTTTGAGAGAAGGACATTGTACGTGAAGAGGAAGTAAAGCGTGGGTGATAGTACGGATCCTTAAGGGACTTTACAAATTAGAGTGAATGGAAAAGAATTCGAGGATGAGAAAGAGATTGTGTGAGAACGATTCTGAATAAAAGATTGAATTATTCGGGTTATTTTCATTGTGATGTTCTTACGGTGGACAATGTCCTCATCCTTGGAGATCAGGGATGTGGTGTTATAAGAAGTCAAAGAATTGGAAAAAAATTATTCGTTCTAGGTGTTTGCTCCATCGGTTGGAGGAGTCCTTGCTTATTTAGGAATCATTATGATCTTCGTGGCTCTCCATAGTGCGGAAAAGTATCCAGCAGCGATATAAGAGCGGATTATTAGGGTAAGGAATGTGATAAGGTCAGCTGGGAGGACTTTTAGGATTCAGTAGAGGATACCGTCAAGGTTGCTGAATCTTTGGTAGATTTGGCTGGGGATGTGATCCGTTCGGGTGTTCGTCATCATTAAATACATTCGAGGTATATAAAGTTAATTCCATCAAGCGGAGATTAAAGCAATGGTTAGCCTGGGTTTCAATGAAGCAGTTGTCCGACCGAGAGGGAAGTGACTCAGAGGGAGATTAAAAGGGATGGCGAATAGAGGTGGGACGGGAGGGGAGATTACGAAAGATTCTTCAGAAAAGAGCTTGGGAGTGAAGGTCAAGACTCTCTATAGTGTTTACTCATTTTGATTTTTCGTGTCATTTTTATTTTTCGTGTTTGAGTTTGATTAAGACATTGAGTCTATTCCATTCGTTTCGGTTTTGTTAAAGATTATAACGGCGAATTTGTTTTCAGAGCTGTTTATTTTGGCAGATGAGGAAAGTTATCTGGAGGGGAAGAGCGTATGAGTGAATAGAAGAAACAGAAGTGTGTGTCTTTGTTAATAGCTGGCTGAATCGAGGAGGTTATTACTTGTACTGCTGTGCCTATTTCGTTCGTCGGTGTCAAGGGAGAGAATGCATTCCAATTAGTTTGGGAAATATTTTTTGGGGGAAACTGTGGGAGAGCGATTTAAAGAGGAAGTAATGGGCAAAGATGGGGAGGTGGTCACAGTTGATGGGGGTGTCTAGAGACCAAGAATCAAAGTGATCGGAGTTATCGTTCGGTATTAAAATGTGGTCGGCGATTGAATGGCCTCTGTGTTTTATTTAGGCGGAAGAACGTTGAAGTGGCGGAAGAGTGGGAAGATTAGGATTTTGGTTTTCAAGTACGTAACCGTGAGGATTGGTTATGGTGTTCCCGAAGGAAGATCTCGCGTTAAAGTCGCCTAGTATGATGGTGTGGGGCAAGGGAAAAGAAAATATTAAATAATCTAGAGGCCCCGATCGCCTCGAAAATGGGAAATGTAAATGGAGTGGACATTAAGAAGAGTTTATTGAAAGAAATGACGACTGAGGCTATGCAGATATTATGGTCTATGGGTGACTTGTCAAGTGGTTGGAAGTGAATTGATTGGTGCAGATTTAACGCGAATCCGCCTCTCTTGTGTCCGCTGTCCGAGCGGGATAAAGGGGCAATGAATTTTTCTTGTAGACAGAAGATCGAGAGGTTGAGGTCGATTAAATAGGGGTAAATTGAAGGGATTTTACTTCTTCTGATGTTGATTGTTGCAAAATTTAAATTATCTCTGTCGGGAGTGAATTTTGGTCGTGGGCCGCAGGGGTGAGCGGGAGAGTGACGAGGTGGACTAAGGAGGAGTTCAAAAATATTACTCAGTGGCCGAGAATTTCACCAGAGGTCGAGACCGCCTCCTGGATGCAGATTGAGTGGGCCAGAGTTTCGAGAGTGTAGCGGCGATATGATTTTTTCTCTTAAGATGGCTCGGTTACTAAGGGAGGGCGAATTTTAGCGGAACAGCTGTATCATCTGTTAGGGTTTTTACTGAGCCTGTCTCTTTAGATATTTTTTTGAGAACGCGGGGTGGTTTATTCCGCATTGTGCTTATTTGGGGGAGGTTGAGGAACACTTGTTGGATGCTACCGCACTGACTGAGGCGATGGGGCGGAAGGTTCAGCATAACGCTTGAAGGTGAACAATTATGCCATTGCGGTTATCCGTAATGTCGGTCGATGCCATCTTTATTATATGAAGATAGTCTGTGGAGGCGAGTGGGGCTTTGAGTGGCCCTGGAGATGACATTCACCACGCGGTAGTGGGAGAAGCCCTGGACGTCAATGAAGTTACAATGCCTGTGGCATTATAGTAGTCCGGCACATCATGGATGATGCATGAGATCGACTGTTGTCAACGGGGAGAAAGTGAAAGTGAAGAAAGTGACGTGGTTGACAATATTTCGCCGACGAGATTTGGCAATTGGTATTTTAAAAGTGTTAGACCTTACAGAGGCAAGTGGATTAGAGGGAGAGAGAGAGAGAGAGAAGGAAATGGCATCTATGTTGAGGTTGAAGGGAATTATTAACAAATATTTGGTAAGTGGTGTGTTACTGAAGAGGTGAGAGAGGATACCAGGGATTTCAACAGGGTACGTACCTTGTGATATAGAAGATCTGGAATGGGTGCGAACGGGGGTCCAGACCGGTTCGAAAGAGTTAGATGATGGTGAAATTGTTATTTTGGTGGTTATTATTAAAGAAAACACAATATTATATCAATATAAATGGAAGAAAAATTGCTGGAAAACTATTAAACACTTATAATTTATACTTGTTCTGCTACTCTCTTGATGGAACCAAATTTTCAAATTGGGAGAATCATTATAGTTACACGTGTCAGTTATCTGAAAATAAAGATATGGAACATGACAAGAGTTTTACTTCTCCCAATCGTGAACACTTATTAATGTTGCGAAATTTAGAAAAATATTCATAGACATTTCCAGAAATCTAGAAGAAAAATCAATCAAGAAACAACCAGAAATTTAGAAGAAAGTTAGAAATTGAAATAAAACAACACAGTTGGGAGAGTTTAACTTTTTATTGTTCATCACTACAACAAATTAGAGGTAAAAGATTAAATAATAATGAAGGAGGAGGTTTTAATTATGAACAAAAAAACTCCATATTAATTAAAGGGGAATTATTCACATCTAATTGAGCATTTAATAGAATATCTTTTTTCATGTTGCAATGATCAACAAAAAAAGTGAAACTCCCTAATTGTGTTGTTTTATTTTAATGTATTATAGAGTTTCGCCATGTATCCGCCTCATCAATTCAATATTTGAAAGTTAAAAGTTTTAAATTAAACAAAATACATACACATCATGTTCATGAGTTGAAATTGCAAGCACCTCATTTTGATTGTCTAACTACCTGTAACAATTTTTGTTTTACATAAATTACTTCAAAATGAAATAAACTTAAGTGCTCATAGTTCATTTAACTTTGGGATAATTAATAGGATAATTTTCAAGCACCTGGAAATAAAGCATGTTAAACATGATTATCATTCAAAGCTTAAAATGCTGACAAAAATCTGATGAGAGTCTGCATATTTAATCGACCAACTAAATTAGTAAACGTTTGGTGTGCGCGTTATTAACTTGTCTTTGGCATACAAGATCCACTTAGAGTCTTATAAACATCAAGTATCAATAAGAAATTCAATAATGGTATATTGTCATCATTGATACTATTTTTGTAAATGAATATATCGACAGAAATATAAATATTGTGATAGGTTCAATTAAGACTATTATTCAACTTGACATTTTAGGCAAACCACGAAAATGCAATACGAGAATCTGCTATTATTCAAGAAGAAAACAAATATAGGATTATCATTTCAAAGCTCAATTATTGTAGGTAACTTAGTAGATAAATAATTTCTAGAAACCGAAGTCCTTCCAATTGGAACATCAGAATGTAATTTTGAAAGTATATCTTTAATTTTGGAGGCGTTTACTTCGTAGTACATTTTTAACTTTTTATATTTATAAAAAGTAGTATAAAAAAGTTAAACGTTTTTCTGTTATTAGTTTTGAAAGTGATGACAGAGTCTGCGCAATCTTACAATTGGAAATATCGGTTTAAAAAAGTGAAATGATTTTCAATATCATTTTGAAAGAAATTTCAGATCAAACTGACACTATCAACATTAAAGGTTTGGTGATAATAAAGAGCGAGGAATAGGCAAACCTTGTGTTCACACAACGTTGTTTCCTGACAATTAAAAATTGAAATGCTGCTAGGAGATTATTCAAAATTTTTATCTAAATCTAGAGAAAGATTTCACAGCATATTAAGGAACAGAAACAAGAAATTATCCAGTTAAAGAAATATATAACAACTTCAATATATGAGTAATAAATTAAAATAGTTAATCATAAAAAAAAATGTCAAATACATACACTGGACAATATAAAAGCAATACCAATTATTCACAACTGATTAATAAGAAGAGTGCCACCGTGAAAGAGAGAGAAAAAAATTGATCATACAAGAAATGGAAAACTAGGGAATTACAAATAACCTAAATTGACGATACGTTAGCTACATTAGTCGGATATATCGCCTCAAGTGAAAATGTTAAGGATAAGGTTTAAATTTAATATATATTTATTTTTTTAACCTTTTTTACTACTAAGCACCAGATTTATACCTTAATTCTGGTATTCTTAATAGCTTTGTGTGATATGGGTAATATTTGAACCTTTTATTTATAACATTTAATTGCTTAAATTGTAATTTATGTTTTGATTATTTGTTCTCTTTGTTTCAGTTTTCATAAATTAAATTTTATTTTTTATTTTATATGATTTTTTACTATTACCATTTTCAATAATAATTATTTTAATAAATAAAATTTCTGCTATAATACACATTTTTTATCTATATCAGAATTGTTTATGTTTATTCAATTAGTGATTTAATTATAACAGAAAATAGTTAGAAATACAGACATCAGCTCAAATGAAAATAAATGGAAATGCGTGTGTCAGCATTCAACATATTGTTGTTGCTGGCAGCAGTGGATTTGTGTATCAACAAGTATAACGGACATACAAACTTGTTGGATTGTCAGAATAGCGGCGCACTCAATCACATTCCGACATAACCTCACCGAACTAATCCCATTAATCAATGTTGAATCCTCTTTCGCATTTTCCCTTTTGTCTAAGGACGGCCAGTTCGATTATAGTCGCCGTCCATTTGGCGATACGATCGGTTTCAATTTCGCCCGGTGGCCATTTAATCTCCCGACTCTGCGCCCTTCCCATACGAAAAAGTGGGCGAAAGCCGCCCCCTCCCCATCTCATCCCTATCTGGGGGTGGCCCTGTTCTAATGACCCGTGATTGAGGTGGGGTTGTTGCTCGGTCAGGTACCCGGCGGTAGTCCGCAAGTGTCAGCGCTCGGCCACCGTCCTCCTTATTTATCGCCGTCTTTGCCATTAGCAGCGGTCGCCACGGTCAACCGACCTTAATAAACCTATCATAGCTGATCCGCCCGAGGCGCCAGTTACTGTACGAACACGACAAATTGCCACGCTATTATTGTCTGCTAAGCGTCCCTAAGGGCGCTCCTCATTTTCAGCGATGGGATCATATCTCACGTCATAATCAACTACCCCAGATTCCTCCTGCGAAGTTTAAAATTCAAGTTATGAATTGCTTGATACCTTTTTTTATTAAACCAACTATTATTATATTGCTCATATTTAACATATTATGTTTCAAAGCTCAGTTTAAAATAAACAACAAATATTTTCCTTTTTCTACTTACCTTATATGATGTAGAATACTTTCTTGTTTTTATCTATAACTGATTTTAAAATTAGTGCCATTTTCAAGTAACTAAATTGTCTAAATATAATTTTTAGTTGCAATTAGGAAATGCATAAGATAAAACATGATTTCACAATTATCCCAAATAGCTTTAGAAACTGTTTCTATCTACAGCAGCTGTTTACGTAAGATAGGTCACTTGCTGTAAGGCACTATTAACAACCCATAGTCAGCCAAAAATTACAAAACAATAGAAAATATTTGAACCTTTCTAAAAAACATATTTTTCTAAAACTAAGTTAAAAAAATTAAGAAGGCAATGATTGAGCTAGCACCTATTCCAATAAATGTTTTAACATCCTATCTTACTCTCTACTTTTTCCGATAAATAATTAATTGCCTTAACGTACTTATTATCCCAATAAATAGTCCATTCATTAATCGCTACTCGTATTATTGACCCACATCATTAAATTATGCATTGTCCTTGCGTTCTCTAGACCCAGGCTAATAAGTTATTCATTGTACTAGCGTATTCTTGACCTAGCCTAATAAATTAATCACTACCCTAACGCACTCTCGACCTAGGCTAATAAATCATTGTTTGATCGTACTCCCAATCTAAACCAATTCTTGATTAATCACCCTGGCCTAAAGAACATATTAATGTTCCAGAAAAATTTTCTTTAAAGATTGTTGAGTTACGTGAAGATGTACTGTACTATAAATGAAAGATTGAGTCTCCTTTCTTCACAAAATTTATTGATCGCAAATGTACATTTCGGTCACAATGTGACCATTTTCAATGCTAAACTAAATACAAAAACAAATAAGCAAGTATTTATACCTAAACAGATACAGATTAGTGAGGGCGGTAAAAATAGGTAACGAAGATTACAATAATACTGTTTGGGTTAACTGGGGATTAGAGCGGTGTGATTAGTTCAAGGAAAGGATTAACTAATGGGCGATCAATAAATTTTGTGAAGAAAGGAGACTCAATCTTTCATTTATAGTTCCAGAAAAATAATTGATAATTCTCAAAAACATAGATCAAAAAAAAACGACAAACAAATACTTATTACTCCTAATGTTTTTTCGCGTCTTCTTTTTCTAAATTAAATAAAAAAATTGTTTTTTTTTCGTTATTCTTAAAAATAATTTACGTTTTTAAAAGATCATTCTGAATACTTTTTTAAATTTAGAAAAATAACTTGTTTCTTTATTTTCTGAAAATAATTAATTGTGCAGAAAACAATTTGTAACTATCAAAATTATGACATTTATTAATTTAAAAAAATTGCAGATTAGTAAAAACTCACAAGTGAGTTTTGAAAAAAGTCTAACACATCAGAACCGTTAAAAAAGATCTAGCGTTCTGATCTCTGGCCGAATATTCAAAATCCACAGGACACAACATAAATTTCGACAACACGACTTCCATCGCAGTATTAGACCATTTCACTACGATGATTACCCGCGAGGCAATCGAAATGTAAAAACACACCGATAATCTCAATAAACGCGATGACGCCCAACAGACTACCCCCACTTGGAAATACACTTTATGCAACAAACATATTTCATCAAGCACTCTTTCTCGGTTTATTGATGTTGATCAAGCTTTTAAAAATTTTTATAATATTTTAAATAATGCAGTCCTGCAGTATATTCCAACTTCAAATTGGAACAAAAAAATAAATTATTAAACTTATCAAAGAAAGAAAACTTAATTAGAAAAAACTTAAACACTATTCTTCAGTTAAGTCAAATAAATTTAAAAACTTGAGATGAAAAATACAGAGCTCAGTCAAATGGGCTTATCACAACTATATATCTTTAGTTGAAAATCATTATGTCTAATCCAAAACTTATTTGGACATATGTCAACTCTAAAAAAGACAAACAAATCTAGCATCCCGATAACACTGATATAAAATTTATAATATCTTGATAATCCTAAGGACATAACAAATGGTTTTCGTGTGTTCCCTGAATCTGTGCATTCCTCTTCATCTACCTGCTGACATCAGTAATACACCTAATTTTACCTTTACCATTATTTCAACAGATTCAAGACTGAAAATTATTAAGAAGCTTAAAAATAATGATTGCCCTGGTGATGATGTTATTTGCATTCCTTTTAACGGATTATACTGTTCTACTGCCCGAACCACTTACCATGCTATGTAACGTTGTAAAGAGGTCGGGGGATATGTTAACTGTCTCCAGTACACCTTGGGCTGATCCGAGGTTCTTTTCTCCTTAAGTAATTCTGGTAATGCTGGCAGTAAACTGTCCGGTGCGTATACATTACATGTAGATAATTCCTCAACTCGAGAACTGAAATTTCACCTTCGGATACTATCACATATTTGCGCGGTGGGAGGTAATTAGGATGATTTTCCCTCCATTCATCGGAAATGCTTGTTAATAGCAGGAACCTCAACTTCCTCGTTTACGGTACGGCTTCGGCGGCAGGTGGTCGAAACGCTTGTTAATAGCAGGACATGTCCAGGAGTACAATTCCTATTTACGACGAACGGTTAGAACGCTTGTTAATAGCAGAACCTAGGGAGTACAACTCTGTTTACGATACGGTTTCGGTGCGGCGGGTAGTTGGATAGATAGATGTTGTATGGGTGGCACCAGCGCCTATTCCACCGCGACCTTTCCAGGTCTATTGTGGATCCCTGTTTATCTCAGATGACCAGCTCTAGCTTTGCCTCTTTGATTAGTCCTATTAGCCCTGCCAGAGGGGCTTGGGTATAAGTCTCCGCGTTTGGGTTTGTAGTGCCTAGCTTTTGATATCTAATCCTTGCTAGACCCTCGCAGTGGCATAGGATGTGGAACGAGTCCTCTTCTTCCTCTAGGCAGAATCTGCATGATGCTTCTTTCACCAGGCCTATTTTGCTCATATGTTTGTTGAGCTTGCAGTGTCCTGTTATCAGGCCTACTATTGTTTTGACCATTTTCCTGTCTTGGTTCAGGAGTTCGGTCGTGAATTTTGGCGATTGTTTCTTAAGAAACTGTTTCGCCTGTCTCTCTCCTGGTGAGTTCGTCCACCAGGTATGGGCCTGTGTCTCCACCCATTTTTTTATGGATCGTTTGACTGCGGTTTTGGAGATTCCGCAAGAGGGTTCCGGGCCAATTACTGCTTTTGACGAGCCTTGTTTGGCCAATTCGTCTGCTATGTCATTCCCCGGATGTCCTCCGTGTCCTAGGACCCATGTGATTGTTACTTTTTTGTGACAGCCAAGTTGGTTAAGAGCGCGTATACAGTCTCACACTAGCTTAGATTCGACCTGTGTGGAGCTTAGTGCTCTTAGTAGCGCCTGTCTGTCGGAGAATATAGCAATTGACCTACTTTTGGTGTCTTGTCTTGCTATTTCTCTTGTGCAATGGTGAAGAGCTATCGCCTCTGCTTGGAACACCGTGGTGTCCTTGGTGAGACTGACAGAAATCTTTGTCGGTTTTGTGCCGTATATACCTGCTCCTACTCCTTTGTCGGTCTTTGAGCCGTCCGTAAACCAGCATGATTCTGCTTTGGTAGGTTGGCCTTCGACCCAGTCCTCTCTTTGTGGGATTAGAACCTTGTATTTCTTTTCGAAATTGTATTTTTTCACCATGGCATCGCTAGGCATTGCTGTAATCGAGTTAGCCTTCAGCTCGTCTTCTAGCCACGGGTGCATTTTTCCGTGTGATCGGATTATGGGCGCCTGTCCTTGCATCAGTCTGTATGATACGGACCTGGCTTCTCCTTGAATGAAGATGTGTAGTGGTGGTATGTTCAAGATGGCTTCTAGGGCTGCTGTTGGGGTGGTGCTTAGGGCTCCTATTGTACTGAGACATGCTAGTCTTTGTGTACTGCTCAGGAGTCCTATCGCCCCCTTTTGCTTTGTCCTAGTCCACCACACCACTGCTCCATAGGCTATCATGGGTCTTATCACCCTGGTGTAGAGCCATAGAGTCAATTTAGGGTTTAGTCCTCAATTTTTCCCGCACATTCTGCGACACCTGCCCAA
This sequence comes from Ontholestes murinus, assembly GCA_963969525.1. Taxonomy (NCBI): domain Eukaryota; kingdom Metazoa; phylum Arthropoda; class Insecta; order Coleoptera; family Staphylinidae; genus Ontholestes; species Ontholestes murinus. Next base: position 11,295 of record CAXAKX010001019.1, read on the forward strand.
TGATATTGTTGCTTTTTTGGTGGCTTTTGTGATGTGTGGTCTCCACGTCATTTTGGCGTCAAAGGTTACTCCCAGGTACTTTGCCTCCCCTACGAAGGGAATTTCCGTACCCCCGAGCTTCAGTGGCTTTAGGCCTTGCAATGCTCGTCTTTTTGTGAATACGACAATTTGTGTTTTTTGTGGATTGATTGTCAATCGCTCCTGTTTGCACCAATTGTCTACTATATTTAGGGCTCTTTGTTTGGAGTGTCGTTAATCTCCTCGCAGAACTTCCTCCACGAGTCCCTTTTGGCTTTTCGGATTTCTTTGTTATATTGAGTGAGCTTTCCTCTGTAGGTGTCCCAGTCCTGGTTGTTTTTGGCCCTATTGAACAGCCTTCGACCCTCGATCCTCATCTTTTCGAGTTTTTGGTTCCACCAGACTGTTCCGCAGCCCCTCTGCTTGGCTGTTTTTTCCGGGCAGTTTTCCAAATAAGCCATCCTGATGGCGTCATTGATTTGTTCCACTGCCAGCTCCAGCCCATCAATCTCTCTTGTCGATGCTGTACCTCCCTTGAGAGCTTCTCTGAGGGACTCTTTATATCCTACCCAGTTCGTCTCTCTTGGGATTCTGTACTTGTTCGTCATGAGAGATGTGACTAGATCGAAGCGGATTTGCCTGTGGTCGGAGCACTACGGTTCTTCTGACACATGCCAATTCGCTATACTATCACTCACTTTCCCGGTACAGATCGTTAGGTCTAGTACTTCTTTACGGTTTTTCGTGATGAACGTGGGCTTATTGCCGATATTGGTCACTATAAGTCCTTCTGCGGAGATAAAGTTAAGTAAAGACTCACCTCGTTTGTTGATGTCCGAGCTACCCCAGAGCGTGTGATGCGCATTGGCGTCGCACCCTATTATGAGTTGGTATGCCTTCTCCGCGCAGTATGCAACTATGTCGCTTAGTATACGCGGAGGGCATTCTCTCTCATCTCCTGGGAAGTAGGCTCCTCTCTCCTTCCTCCGTCCTGGCCGACATGATGCTAGTAACAGAAACTTCAGTGCATAATTGCGGTATTAGTGTACATTTGACTCTATCACTGTGAATTATGCATGCCCTTGGCCTTTCGGCGTTTGGGCTGTATAAAACCTGAGAGTGTTGTGGCGCTAGGCCTGCTATTTTCCCTCGGAGTAACCAAGGTTCTTGCAGGAGGGCTATATCTATACCTTCTTTGTTGAACCTCCTACACAGCGTTGCCGATGCGGCTTTTGCGTGTTGAAGGTTCACCTGCAGGATTTTTATTCCTCTTCCGCTATTGAAGAGGAGGGACATCTTCAGGCTCTTCCTCCGTGATCTTGTCCTCCTCCATTGGAACCGCGCCCCCCTTGGCCGATGGCCTTAAGAGGGGACTGATCCCGCTGGCGGAGGGTTGACCTTCTTTGGGAGGGAGAGTCTTGCCCTGGTTCCACGTTCTCCCCGGCCTCGCTGGAGCCTTGGGTCTCCGCTGGTTTCTCAAGGATAGTGGCCTCCGGACTCTGCCTTGGTTTACTCCCTTCCGTTGTCCCACTATTCTCCTTGATACGCAGCCGAAGCCTTCCGTATCCGAAGAATGGGTAGTGGTCCAATTTAGATAACTCCTCTTTGGACTCTTTATCAATGGAGAATGTCCATATCACACCTTTAGCCTCCGGGGTTTTCCCCCATACAGTCCACAGGTGTGTGTTTAGGCCCCGGTTCCCGATTCTCAATCGTTTCAGGATCCTGTCGGCCTCCAGTCTGTCCTTCCCCTCACCCGGGACGTATGCCGTGCACACCGATAGCTTGGGAATCTCGTCCTCCTTCAACACCCTGAGAGACGCTCCCTCCCATGGTGTCAGGGTAGTTGGAACGCTTGTCAATAGCGTCATGACCTAGAGTTACCACCCAAGGGAGCACTTGCTAATAACAGAACCCGAGGAATACAACTCTGTCCTCTTTTTTTTTTATGAGAGGAGAAGAAATCCTGCATGGACACCCTTTTAGTAGGGTAGTGTCGAATCGCTGTTGTGAGTAGTCCAGGACCTAAAGGTCTTTTCTAGTCGGATCTCAAGCAGTAGAATACTATGAATTGGTTCTTCGTCCTCTCGATGGTTGCACAGGATTCAATACCCTGGGACTGGGCCGAACAAACCTGAATACATATGAGCGGCTTCCCTCTCCATCTGGGATATCGAAGAAGGGGCATTAACGCGCACCGCATCCTGCGATTCTGGCCGACGTTGATCGAGGTGCCGCTGAACTCAGAATTCCATCTAGATTATGTGTGCACACAGGCATGCACAGCGATTAGTTAGTTTAGTTTATTTGTTGCTAACGTAACTCATTACATCGAAATAGTATTGCAGAGAGATGTCACCAATAAACGTTTCAAAGTGAATAAATTCATGAATTGATGGGTATACCAGAATGATCAAGTGACCAGCAAGGTAAATTACAAATAGTGCTTCAACAATAAACCTAACCAGCAGAAAAATATTATAATGGATGTTAATTTAATATATTATTAGTGTTGAGTTTTAAAATTTAATAACCAATGGGTGATAATTGTAAAATCTTGAAACGTTACTAAAAATAAAAATAAAAATATTCTAACAAAGACTGATTTGATTGACTCAACCCTAGTTGGTAGCGGGACCTATTTTCAGGGTCTTGCGTGAAATTTGCGTACGGAAGGTTAAATGAATGCGTCTGCAGTGGGTAGTAGAAATTCACTTCAAAACTCCAAAACTCACTAAATCCAATATACAACGAATTTCACTATAGTAATTCTTCTTAAAAAAAATAGGAAAACTTCGAGGAATTTTATTTTCCAAACAAGAAGAAATGACAATAACCTTCAGAATTAGCATCGTGTGGCTTCTGACGAAAAACGCCCAAAAATCTATATCTTGCGTTTGCAAACGAGCGTAAATAGCATTATTCTCACATGGAGTAATAATATATGCAACATAATGCACGTGTAAATAGAGATAACTAATCAGTTTTTTATTAATAATGCGAATAAGTTATGACTTATTTTCAAACCGTAATAAGTGAACCGATAAAATACAGATATTACCCAAGGAATACATTTATGCAAGGTATAATTGAAGCCGAAATTGACAAAATGCTAGTAGGAGACATTATAGAGCCTTTCAGTAGTAGTTGCAGCTCACCGGTTGTGCTAGTTCGGAAGAAATCCGGTGAATATCGTTTCTGTATTGATTTTAGAAAGGTAAACCAGGCAAGTAAACCAGACGCGTATAAGTTGACGCACATTCAAGGTCTATTAGACAAATTGCGAGCCACAAATAGCCGTTCTATAACAGCTTTTACCGCGACATAACGAGGATTATTTCAATTCAAGCCCTTTGGACTTCACGCAACTCCAACCACTTTCCACAGATATTTGGACTTTATAGTGAGCCCCGAATGTGACAATTACGCCCTATGTTACTTGACATAATGATAGTCTTCAGTTCCACCTTCGAAGAACATCTTCGTCATATGAAAATTATTATGGGGATAAGAACATACGGTTTACATATAATAACGTCTGAAGGCGTATACACCGAACCGGAGAAAGTCCAGGCTATCACCATCGAACCACCCAAAACCGCCAAGGCAGTAAAAATACTCTTGGAAATGGCATCAATGTATAGTAACTTTATTCCAGCCATACTTTGTCGTCAGCTGAAAGGAATTACCCAGTAATAGAATAAAAATGTTTAGCGGTGATCTGGACGATTCATAAGTGGAAAGGCTATTTAGAGGGTTGCCACATTAAGGTAATAAACATAGTCTCAAGTGGCTTGAATTCATGCAAAATCCGAGAGGTCAACTCGCCAGATGGATACTGGAACTACAAGAATATAAGAATATAATTTCGAGGTCATATACAGAAAAGGCAGCAAGTAACCGATGCATTATCCAGAAGTACACAGGTTGATACCATTGTTGTGGGTGAGCCAGAAGAATCAAAATGCATGTGGTATGAATCCCTTGAACGAAAAATAACAGAAAATCCAGGTAAATTCCCTCAATTTAAAATCATCGGAGAAAACATATCCCGAAAGTATCCAGGAAAATCACTCACCGAAGGTTTCCACGCCGATTGGAAATTCTGTGTGCCAACACCACGGCGCATCTGACTTAATTGATCCTCTTGCTCGATCAACACGAAAGGATACTTGTTGATATTTCAAGATCTGTTAACTAAATGGACCAAAATTATTCCAATAAGGATAGCGACAGCGGATCAGCGTACATGGGATCTGTTAATCCCGGAAGTTGCATATTCAATAAATATCGCAGGGCTGAACAAGCAACTTAAAAAATTAAGAGAAAAAATAGGATTTTCGTCAAACAACAGTCATATTATAATCTGACACGTGTCCGAACTGAAAATTACCAGTCTACAGTCAGCAACAGTACAGTAAGGATGGCAAGTCCAAACAAAGCTCCGAAATTCACTACTGGAGATCGGAATCGGAAAACCCCAGGACTCCACCCTGTACCACCGCTGCGTCCGACGTACTTTAACTGGCTAAAACAGAAAAAACAAATCACTATATGTCAATAAAACTTTTCAATTCCCTACCGGAAGTTCTAAAGAGGAAAAAAGACAATATTAAAATATTCAAAAGGGAACTAAATGAATATCTAATTAACATAGAACCTTATAGCATAAGAGAATTTTTTGATTATGATCAAATAGCCTAAAGAACGCTCACTATCTTCGCTTGGGATGTGCTCATATAGATTTGTATATGCATGTGTGACCAT
>CAXAKX010001020.1:0-32324 GCA_963969525.1 Ontholestes murinus
AAGATGTTCGTAGGATGTATAATGTATGTGTGGACATCGGTTCAGTTTCACCGGTTACCCATAACCTATAAATGTGTGCACACACATTAGAAATTGTAGTTAATATTTCACTTTCAGGTTGATTACAATAGTTGAAAATTAAGTGCAGTAAAGTAAGTAACACCACACAAACATTTCATTCAGAATAAATAAATGAATGAATTACAATAGTTCAGATGTTCGTGGGATGTATAATGCTTGCATGGACATCGGTTACCTATTAGTGGGTACACACACATTAGAAACTGTAATTAGTATTTCAATTTCAGGTTGATTATAATGGTTGGAAATGAATTGCAGTCAAGTAAGTAATAGCACACAAAATGTGAATATACACATACACACACACACACACACACACACGGTAGGATGATTACAATAAATTTCCCTGTTTATTGTGCTAAACAAAAGGATATATAAATTGTAACCTCCAAATTATTTGACAATGAAAAATGGAAATTATGTAAAGTAAAGTACTGGATAGTGGAAGAAAACAAAAAGGAAGATTTTACCAAGTGCACCGGATGAAATCTACTTGATGATGATGAAGGTAATTTATGCAAACTTTTCAAAACAAATTTGACATGTATGTTTACGTTTTACATATGGAAATGTGACAAGTTTGATATGTTAATATTTTTAAATTATAAATGTTTACGGTTGGCGATAAAAGTTTGTATGCACCACGTCAGTAAAGTGTCTTTATAATAATAAACTATCACTTTAGTGACTAGGTACATAAATAACTATTATATTATTAACAACAATTAAAAATGTTTTGATTTTCAGATATTAAAATTTGGTAACCGTTACGCCATGTATCCAATGCATCCTAAAACACGGCTGTCAAAGTAGAACCTCACTCAGTTTAATGTCTTGCAACAACTAGCCAGTCGTCATACTCTAACAGGTAAATTTTCATATTGCCTTATTAAATAATAGTAGTACGGGGTTGGAGGTTACGTACATAACCATTATTTCTTAAGTTTATTTAATTGGGAAGAAAGTACCTAACGAAACAGTTCCAGTTAGGAAGCCGTTATAGAGAGATTATTATTTTGTCAGTGCTGTATCGAGAATGTATTATTCGCCTAGTTAGTAATTGTGGTAGAAGTAGTTGTAGTAGTATTAGAAGCATAGTGTAAATCCAAATTTACCAAATTTTTGTGGGTAAAGGGAAATAGATGGCGCATGAGTAGTGACTCACAGTCGGCACATATTTAGTTCGATGTACTACAGTTTTCTGTGCCTTTGGGCAGTTTTCTATAGTGTTGCAATCAGCGAACTAAATATGTGCCGACTGTGAGTTGTAGAGCACTGCCGTACCAACCGCAATGCGCCGGTAAGATCGCGCCCTGACACGAGCAGTCGTTTTGTCACCGCAGCGCAGTTCGTCACGCCACGCCACAATGAGTAGCGGCATTCCTTGACGGCAGCCATTATTGCTTCGTTACATGTTTCTGTCGGCCGACGCGAAGTTAAATTCGAAATATACAATTGAAATTGTTAAGTTGTTAGTTGTTATTTATTGGAGTCAATCAAGTGTTAAGTTTTTGTACGGGGTGATTTATTTACATAACCGTCACATCCCTACAAGTTGGTGACGGCCCGACGTGATGCGAAAAAAACGTGCTCCGTAAAAAAACGCGCCCCGCGATCGAATTCACCGGTTCGATTCAATTTTCTCTTGTGCCGCGTCGCGTAAAAGAATTCGAACAGTTCTACAACGTGGGATTACCTACGAAAAATCTCGCTAGGTATTCGCGAGCCGTGCGAGAACGACGGCGACCCAGCACATTCGAACGTCGCGAGTGCCGACGACTTAGTGGACGCATACATTCCGCGCCCAAGAACATTCACAATGGACGACAGTGCCAGTGCCAGCAACGTAAAGCCGAAGAACGACGAGTTCGTCGCCGCCCTGTCCGTCAGCGAAATGAGGATTCCACCATTCTGGAAGCAGGAGCCGGTCAGCTGGTTCTTAGTTGTGGAAGCAGGTTTTTCTCTTCGACGACTAACCTTCAGGACTTCGAGGTACTGAACGCAGTAAGTGACCTTGTTCAAGCGCCCCCCCGAAAACAACAAATATGGCGCCTTGAAAGCGCGAATTCTGGAAACTTTCGGTGAATACGCTGAAAAGCGATTGCGCCGCCTGCTCACTAACACCAATTTAGGAAATGAAAAGTCGTCGCGTTGCCTGCAGCGAATGCGTAACCTCGCTGGAGGATAATGCAATAATCAAGTCCTTAGAACTTTATTCCTGGAACAAATGCCAGAGAACGTCCGAGGAATCTTAGCCGTCAATAACACGGAAGATCTCGCTACCCTCGCACTCCAGGCTGACCGTGTGTACGACGTGCCCCAGCCACAAGTCAACGAGGTTGCAAACAACCACCGTTCTCAACTCGGCCCGCTCGCCAGTCGCAACCGTCACCGCAGCAGGGGACGGCAACATACTCCGGCCCGCAGCAAGGACCGTCAGCAGGACACGTGCTACTACCATCGGACATTTGGTAAAAACGCGCGAAAGTGCCGATCGCCGTGCAGTATGTCGAAATCGGAAAACTAGGTCCCCCGCCAGCACTCCGGGCGGTCAATGGCGGGGACTTTACGCGCAACTGCCTAACCCTAAGCGACCGGAACTCAGCTTCCTAATAGGCACAGGTGCAGATGTTTCGGCTATCCCGCGCCGCTGCTCTAATATCGCGGATGTCTCCCGACCAATCATTGGAGCCGATCTCCTCCGAAAATACGGCTTGGTAGTAGATTTGCAGGGTAAGCGCATAGTCACAGGTTCCACGACCTCCAGAATTCCGACCATATCCACGTTCGCCCGAACAGACGACGTCTAAGCAGCCATCCTTGCGGATTTTCCGGACGTAACATCTCCTTCAAAGCCACCCGAGGTGTCAAAGAAGGATGTTCATCACCACATAGTCACAGGTAAGTAAGTAAATCCACGAAATTTACTGGTTCGCTTAGTAATGGTAGTAGTTGTAGTAGTGGTAGTAGTAGTAGTAGTGGTAGTAGTAGTAGTGGTAGTAGTAGTAGTAGTGGTAGTAGTAGTAGTAGTAGTGGTAGTAGTAGTAGTAGTATTAGTAGCAGCAGGGTATGGATAATCGAGGGTTGAAGTATACTAACTCTCGATTATCCACACAAATAATGTCAGGCAACGGCCATACCACGTTGAACATACCGGTTCTCGTCCGATCACCGAAGTCAAGCAACGTCGGGCGCGGTCAGTACTTGGATGGGTGACCGCTTGGGAACACCGCGTGCCGTTGCCCTTCATTTTGAAACAGTCGATTTCGAAAGCAGATTCACCATTTACTTACAAGTTGCGCGATAGTGGCAAGTCCAAGTCTGTCCTGTATCAAGGTTCTATATATTCTTTGTCGCAAGAACTTTGAACTTTTGGTAAATTTTCGTGGATATGGGTGTGTGTACAGGAAAAGAATTATGATATCAATGTAGATTTTGACCCTCGATGTACCTCATCATCCATTATCCACAAAAATAATATCAGGCAACGGCCATACCACGTTGAACATACCGGTTCTCGTCCGATCACCGAAGTCAAGCAACGTCGGGCGCGGTCAGTACTTGGATGGGTGACCGCTTGGGAACACCGCGTGCCGTTGCCCCTCTTTTTGGAACGGTCGACTTCGAAAGTCGAGGACGAGAACCAAGAAAACACCAACACAGTTTGGATAATTATTTCCCTCTATGGAGTTGCCATAGGGTGGAGAATTATCCAGCATGTGATTCCTATTATATCCCTCCCACTACTGTTAAGGTATGTTAATGTCTCATATATCTTCGAATTATATGACAATTCGTGGTTCTGAAAAGAACCGGTTTTTAATTAATTGTTTTCCATGTAAAAAATTTACTTGGAACTGGTGTATTTGGTGACGGCCTTTGTACCTTCACTAACGGCGTGTTTCGCTAATTCACCGGGCAGTAAGAGACGCACTGCAGTTTGGATTTCCCTACTGGTGATGGTGGATCTCTTATTGTAGTGCGCGAGCCTGGAAGCTTCGGCAGCGATACGTTCAAAAATATCATTGACGAAACTGTTCATGATACTCATGGCCTTACTGGAGATACCGGTATCGGGATGTACTTGTTTCAGTACTTTGTAGATGTAGATTGCGTAGCTCTCCTTCCTCCTGCGCTTCTTCTTTTTATCACCCTTGGAGATGTTCTTTTGGGCCTTTCCAGCCTTTTTGGCAGCTTTACCGCTGGTTTTTGGTGGCATCTTGTCTAGTTACGTGATCGTGCTGATCTGTACGGCGCGACAGCAAAACGAGTGTATTTCACAGCACTCACAATCCTTATATCGCCCCGCCTTCTCGAAACCGGACTGTATCAACGCGCACGTTGGTGCGCCATCTCTGTGTATTCTCCCTCAGGTGGCTATATAACCCAAGTTCAACCCAAATAGGTATTCAGTCGGTAACGCTGACGATCGCTGTATCTATCTCTATTTGTTTGTATCTCTTAAACGAATATCAATATGTCTGGACGTGGCAAGGGCGGTAAAGTTAAGGGAAAGGCGAAGTCTCGTTCTAACCGTGCTGGACTTCAATTCCCTGTTGGTCGTATCCACAGATTGTTGAGGAAGGGAAATTATGCCGAGCGCGTCGGTGCCGGCGCTCCAGTTTACTTGGCAGCCGTCATGGAATACTTAGCCGCCGAAGTGTTGGAGTTGGCAGGAAACGCCGCCAGGGATAACAAGAAAACTCGTATTATTCCCCGTCATTTACAACTGGCCATCCGTAACGACGAAGAGTTGAATAAACTACTTTCTGGCGTTACGATCGCCCAGGGAGGTGTGCTGCCCAACATCCAGGCCGTACTCCTTCCCAAGAAGACGGAAAAGAAGCCCTAAGAAGGTTTCTCATTCCATCTCAACAGCAACAGCAGCAGTTTTAAAACGGCCCTTCTCAGGGCCACAAATTTTAAAATAATTTAAAGATAAATACATTGTACTTACCTACCACCCCTACACCATACATTCATTCATTCATTCATTCATACATACATACATTCATACATCATAAATGAAATAAATAAATCGATTGATATTTGAAATATGTGACACAACATACTAATCAATGGTAGTTTCATCATGATTACCAACCTAAATATAACATCCCCTCTACATAAATGCATGTTTATCTCTCTATAATTTTAGGTTATTTTTAAAAATTTGCGCCAATATTCGATTTGCATGTTCCGCAATGGAGTGAGTGATTTGCTTATAGTTAATTTAAAACGCGATGCTTTCATGAGATCCACGTCGAATTCAGTAATAAAACAGAAATAGTGATATTTAAATGTAATTGTATTATCGATATTTTTATTTTTTTTGTGGATGGATTAAAATATTGAACAATGTTTTTAATCTTTGAATTTTAAAGTAATTGTGGTTCTGAAAAGAACCGATACTAATTTGTTGGTTTCGCAACACGACATCTTCAGGGTGTGTGTATGTGTGCCGAAATTGATCTTAACCGCCGAAACCGTACAGGGTGCGACCCTGTCTCTTCAAGGCGTAGACAACATCCATTGCGGTCACCGTCTTACGTTTTGCGTGTTCGGTGTAGGTGACGGCGTCACGAATAACGTTCTCAAGGAACACTTTCAAGACACCGCGGGTCTCTTCGTAAATCAGACCAGAGATACGTTTTACACCTCCACGACGGGCCAAACGCCTGATTGCCGGCTTGGTGATACCCTGGATGTTATCACGTAAAACTTTACGATGACGCTTGGCGCCTCCCTTTCCCAAACCCTTTCCTCCTTTTCCACGACCAGTCATGTTTGTTTGTTTGTTTTCTGTTGAACTGCAACTGTAAAACTGAACCAAGCGGACCCCCCCTCACTTATATACATGTGCGGTCACCATGTTGCCGAATGAAAGTGCTGCCGTCTACCGCTGTGGAAGTAAAAGACAAACTTATATATACAGGCCTGTAATATTGTTCCTTTTTAAATCACGATTAACACGAACACGGTGTACATCGTTATAAACCAAATTAATAATGGCTCGTACCAAGCAGACAGCTCGTAAATCGACCGGAGGAAAGGCTCCCCGCAAACAGCTGGCCACCAAAGCGGCACGCAAGAGTGCCCCAGCCACCGGCGGTGTAAAGAAACCCCATCGTTACAGGCCGGGCACCGTTGCTCTCCGCGAGATCCGTCGTTATCAGAAGAGTACCGAACTTCTAATCCGCAAACTTCCATTCCAGCGTCTGGTCCGTGAAATAGCCCAGGATTTTAAGACCGATCTTCGTTTCCAGAGTTCGGCAGTGATGGCTTTGCAAGAAGCCAGCGAAGCTTACTTAGTCGGTCTTTTCGAAGATACCAATCTGTGCGCCATTCACGCCAAGCGCGTTACCATCATGCCAAAGGACATCCAGTTGGCCAGACGTATCCGCGGAGAGCGTGCTTAATTTCCCACCCTTTAACTTGCCCGTTTATCATACGATGATGATGTGGGGTAGTTAAGTTTGGATTTAAATCAAATTGACCGGTTCTTTTCAGAACCACAAAAATCTCAATAATTTAAAGAATTTTGTACATTATAAAAAATTCAGGAAGCATACTGATATTAGTATATATATTTAATGAATTGGTTTTTTTTTTTTTTTTCTTATATATGAATGTATATATGTATGTATGTCTGTCTATCGGTCTATCTATCATATGCCTATCTATATATCTATCATATGCCTATCTATCTATCTATCTATCTATCTGTCTGTCACATATGTATGTATAGTGTGCTTGCTTGACAATGAATAATCTTTGAATTTAAATTTTTTGTGGCCCTTAAAAGGGCCATTTTTTGGGAGCGACATTGCCCCAGGTTCTACCGTTGTCACATGTTCCCACATTAAAAAAATAATAGTGGTTGTCGTCGACTACTTCTTTTTTGGAGACGGTTTCTTTGCGACGGTTTTCGGAGCGGCCTTCGCCCTCTTCGGCTTGGGTGCTTTGGGTTTTTTCGTAGGACCGCTCTTTGTCGCCTTTTTGGCCTTCGACGGAGACGACGACTTCGCCTTCGATTTTGCTACCTTCTTCTCGGCAGTAGCGGTGGCGGATGAGGCTTTTTTGGCCTTTCCGGTCGAGGATTTCTTTTCTCCTGCGTCGGCCTTCTTGGCTCCGCCTCGGCCACCACTTTTCGCTGCACTCTTAGGTGATTTTGCCGCCTTCGTGGTTGTAGACTTCTTGGCGGTCTTGGCCTTGGCCTCTGCTCCACTGACGACCTTAGCGCCCGTCGACGAACCGGAAGCGAGCTTGAATGATCCAGACGCCCCCTTGCCCTTCGTCTGAACGAGAGTGCCCGAGGTCACAGCCGACTTGAGATACTTCTTAATGAATGGTGACATCTTTTCCGCGTCAACCTTGTAATTTGCTGTGACGTACTTCTTGATGGCTTGCAGAGAAGAACCGCCACGCTCTTTCAGGCTCTTGATTGCGTTGCAGACCATCTCCGAGGTAGGTGGATGAGAAGGTTTCGTCCTGGGGTTTTTCGCCTTCTTAGGAGAAGCAGCCTTCTTGACGGCTGTCGCTGATGCCGAGGTCGGCGAAGCGGCCTGAACTGGAGTAGCTACGTCGGCCATTTTTTTTATAGCGTTGTTGGTGATAAACGTTTACGAATTGAGTAATTCAAAACAAATAAACAAAAAATACAACCGCTAACGTGTCGTGCGGAGTCTAGGACGTACGTGCGTGCAGTGTGCGTCTGAGACTCGACTGTAAATCAAAAACACACTTACAACGTTACCAGACATTCAAGTAGGAGGTGGTTCTAAACAGGACGAACGGATGCATGAATAAAAACAATTTTTGCCGATCTAGTCCCCGACCGTTTCGAAACAGGCATCGTGTCAGATTGGCCGGCTTCAGCGGGGTATCGTGGGAGTGTAGATGTACTTCTAGCGGCTCCATAGAATTAAGGGAACACGCAGAACATCTGTCAGTTCGAATGACCCAACGGCTTCACTAGTGGCCCGCTGGGAGACCTCGAAATGGGCGTTCGAACTGAAGGCCTCACTTCGACGGCACCGGTGCCCTGTTAGGAATTCGAGACGACAGGGAGCCCCTTTGGACGAGTAACGGCTTTCCGTTTCTAGGGTGTGTTCTTAGAGGTTCGATAAAGAGATCCAGACGTATTTCGCTCAATTCGGTGTACACCTAGTGACGTGAGAGTGCTCCAAAAATGGGCCTCCTTTTGCTAGTTCCGAGTATCGGACAGAAAGAATGAAGGATGTTGGCTTTTCCGACGGTGCTCAAAGACTCCCCGTGAACTTTTCAACAGGTAAACAACTTCGGCCATAGGGGTAGGATTCCATGGAACCTTTCGGGGCCCGTCCGGAGGCGATTCCGTCTTAATATCGAGCCTACTGCATTCCACTACATCCCTCTGCACGAACAACGTCGCCTAAGATTCGATGGATAATTTACGGAATTACTTGCCTGGTGAATTTCTCCGGAAGCAACTACGACCACACAAGGGTCCGGCAGCCTTTATTTAGTGATATTACGTCATAAAAGTAAACTGTATCCCTATGAATTCATATGATATAGCTATCCGAACAGTACAACTACCATCTGTGATGATCACTTCATTTTAGATTGCTTTACTGGCGACACTGTTGATGCTAAAAGGGAGTATTCTTCATGCATACATGATACAACTACTTATATGTCTACCTGTTCTCAATTAATAATACTTAATTAATCGGTAAAAGTTTTATTGAAAGACCGGCATATAATTTCCTGCTACTAGGGTTGTCTAATGTACTCCACTAATAGGTGACGTGCAGTAGAAATAGACCTCAAAAGTCGAAGGAAACCAATCAAACATGACATTATAAGATCAGTCATCACCATATAAACATGCACGAACACAACAAATACATATGCATATTAGAAAATTACTAGTATCGATACAGATTACAATAGAAAAACCATACGAGGGCTTCGCCCAAAATCGAAAATCATTTGTTGTCCTATGACCGTCTCTGGATAAAGAGAACATCGATATATATATATACATTTACAAACCTTTGTAGCACACACCACTAAAATAATCATCTTATTATATTGATCCTAACAATTTTAACTAAATGGATAATATATAATACTGATCTTTGTTGAGGATGTTTCCTACTTACTTACATAAACATTGTTAATTGTTGCCAACTCAAATAATTCACTTAACCTCTATTTCTAACCTGAAGATTCAATTACCCTAAAAATACCAATGTGCATGCACAAACACAACAAATACATGGTTATTAGTGATGGTGACCGTACTTGATCGGTCCAGAATAATAGAAAATTACCTCACAGTGCTACACGAGTATCGATACAGCTTCAGCTTAGAAAAACCGTGCGAGGGCTTCGCTTCGTAGCAGTCCAAAATCGGAAATCATTACTTGTCCTGCCTTCATCTCTGGCTAATGAGAACATTGATATATAAATTTACTAACCTTTGTAGCACACACCAGTAAAATAATTATCTTATTATATCGATCCTAATAATCTTAACTTAAGAACATAATGTATTAAAAATTGTGTAACAACACACGCATGCACGAACACAATAAACACCTGATCGTGATGTGAAGGTGCTTAGTATGTACATAGACATTCTGTTTTCAACTAGGAATTTTTTAGGTTACCTTAGAAAATCAACCAACATCATGTCTTTTAATTAATTTTAAATGTAATAGAGAACTACCTTACAGTGCTCCATGAGTATTGATACAGCTTCCATCCAAATGAAGAACCATGCATGGGCTTGGCTTTGTAAAAGTCCAAAATCGAAAATCATTTGTTGTCCTGTCTGCGTCTCTGGATAAAGAGAACATCGATATATAAATTTACTAACCTTTGTAGCACACACCAGTAAAATAATTATCTTATTATATCGGTCTTAATGATCTTAAATGAGAATATAATATATTACTGACCTTTATTTATGATGTTTTTACATAAACATTTCCTTCGCCTCGCTTAAATGATGCTTTAGATTGTTATTGTTGCGTTGCTTGCCCACAGTAATTATATGATGTTTCTATTTATCTCCAGTTGATTGGTAGTGAAAATGAAAACATGTATTGGACGAATAACTATAAAGAGAGAGTTTAAATTAGATTGTTATTTTCTATCTACAACTAAAAATCAAGCAACTGTTAAGATGACAATCAATGTTGCCAACTCAAATAATTCACCTAACCCCTTTATATTTAACCTGAAGACTAACCTAACTAACTGACCTTTATTTATGATGTTTTTACATAAACATTTCCTTCGCCTCGCTTAAATGGTGCTTTAGATTGTTATTGTTGCGTTCCTTGCCCACAGTAATAATATGATGTTTGTCTTTATCTCCAGTTGATTGGTAGTGCAAATGAAAACATGTATTGGAAGAATAACTATAAAGAGAGAGTATAAATTTAGTAACCTTTTTAGCACACACCAGTAAAATAATTATCTTATTATATCGGTCCTAATTATCTTAAATAAGAATATAATATATTACTGACCTTTATTTATGATGTTTTTACATAAACATTTCCTTCGCCTCGCTTAAATGGTGCTTTAGATTGTTATTGTTGCGTTCCTTGCCCACAGTAATTATATGATGTTTCTATTTATCTCCAGTTGATTGGTAGTGCAAATGAAAACATGTATTGGACGAATAACTATAAAGGGAGAGTTTAAATTAGATTGTTATTTTCTATCTTCAACTAAAAATCAAGCATCTGTCAAGACGACAATCAATGTAGCCAACTCAAATAATTCACCTAACCCCTTTATATTTAACCTGAAAACTAACCTAACTAACTGACCTTTATTTATGATGTTTTTACATAAACATTTCCTTCGCCTCGCTTAAATGGTGCTTTAGATTGTTATTGTTGCGTTGCTTGCCCACAGTAGTTATATGATGTTTCTGTTTATCTCCAGTTGATTGGTAGTGAAAATGAAAACATGTATTGGACGAATAACTATAAAGAGAGAGTATAAATTTACTAACCTTTTTAGCACACACCAGTAAAATAATTATCTTATTATATCGGTCCTAATTATCTTAAATAAGAATATAATATATTACTGACCTTTATTTATGATGTTTTTACATAAACATTTTCTTCGCCTCGCTTAAATGGTGCTTTAGATTGTTATTGTTGCGTTCCTTGCCCACAGTAATTATATGATGTTTCTATTTATCTCCAGTTGATTGGTAGTGCAAATGAAAACATGTATTGGACGAATAACTATAAAGGGAGAGTTTAAATTAGATTGTTATTTTCTATCTTCAACTAAAAATCAAGCATCTGTCAAGATGACAATCAATGTTGCCAACTCAAATAATTCACCTAACCCCTTTATATTTAACCTGAAGATTCAATTACGCACGCCGACACACACACACACACACACACACACACACACACACACACACACACACACATGCATACATACATGCATGCATACTTACATACACCAAAGTAAAGGTTAAGTACTTTACCTGCCGCTAAACTGTACAATAACCGTGCGTGTTATGGTCTGTGACTGCTGTCAGCGCCATCCTTGGGGTAATTCGCCAACTAAATGCTATTTAAATGGGCCAGGCGGGAATTACGATTATTGAAATAAATGTTTATTTCCTAATTTTTTTTTTTTTAATGTGACAATGTATAGTCAAACTGGTCAGGTCAAAAATAATAATACAACATATCTTAATATGTTACGGGTAGTTCCGGCGATTATGGGAAATAATCGTTAATTGCGTAATTTTTAGTAAGATTTTAATATCACTGGTTTTAGGTTGGCATCACGGAACAGCTGACGGAATTGTCAATATGTTTCGTGATTGTCAGTTAGAGAAAACGTGCAAAGTTTGTTTACCAACTTATTTGGTGTGATAAGGGATAAGGATTAATCATGTTTAAAGTAAGTACAATAGATATTTATTTTTAATGAAAATGGTAGAATGGTTTTCATTTATTGTGTATTATTAATATTGGGTCGTTCTATATATTCGTTCAGTTTTAGTAAATAATGCAAATGTGTTCCGAATGTCTGCGGTTCTGTTTTCTTAATTGGGCAATTCAAATATGTCTTAAAGAGAGGACAGTCCGCTCTTTTCATCTGAGTCCACTGAGACTGTTTCAAGTAATATCAGAACTCACTCAGCAAAAATGAGTGCAACTTGTGACGTTTTGCCTTACCCACCCATTCGCAGGATCACCATCCGACTACCACTTCCGTTCATTAATTCTAGACCTTCTATGAGAATCGAATAATGAAATTATTCCAAAGATGCTAAGAGGTTATCAACATAAATAGACCATCTTTCATTTATTATAAAGTTCATCCTTTGTACGAAAAAAAACTTGTTTAATTTCGCCTTTAAAAACTGAACGAATATATGGAATCACCCACTACAATTGAAATTTGAATTGCTAATTTATAAGTTGTAATGTAACACTTCTAATATATTTTACAGAAATGGAGAGGATGAAACACTTGTAAATAGTTATTCCATTATAGAATATAAGGAAACAAATAATGCCACCTTTCAAGAGATTACGGAAAGTGAAGACAAATTTAACAAACAAACAAAGTAACTCACTAACATTGATTGTATCATACACGTATTATATTTAGTTTATTTGTATATTTGTTTGTTAATAAAGATGTTGTATATGGTTTTATTTATTTATTAATACTCATATTAGTGTATTTATATAATTTAATTATATACAAACAATTCAGAAATGTACATTTAGTTAATAAAAACAATTTTGTGAAGATTGGTAGTGAAAATGAAAACATGTATTGGACGAATAACTATAAAGAGAGAGTTTAAATATACTAACCTTTGTAGCACACACCAGTAAAATAATTATCTTATTATATCGGTCCTAATGATCATTTAGGTTATGTTTGACAATTAACATGTCAGTTCATTTATTTGGCACATGAAAGAATTGACCTACATTTTTTATTCCAACACCACCCGGGACTGCAATAATTGTTGGACACCCGTTACATACATACATGCATACTTACATACACCAAAGTAAAGGTAAAGTACTTTACCTGCAGCTAAACTGTACAATAAAGTATTTTAAGTGCACCGGATGAAATCTACTTGATGATGAAGGTAATTTATGCAAATTTGAACATTAGAAATTGTAGTTAGTATTTCACTTTCAGGTTGATTATAATGGTTGGAAATGAATTGCAGTCAAGTAAGTAACACTACACAAACATTTCATTCAGAGCAATAATTAGAACAGAATAAATGAAGAATAATGTATGTGTGGACATCGGTTCAGTTTTACCGGTTACCTGTTACCTATTAATGGGTACACACACATTAGAAACTGTAATTAGTATTTCAATTTCAGGTTGATTATAATGGTTGGAAATGAATTGCAGTCAAGTAAGTAATAGCACACAAAATGTGAATATATATATATATATATATATATATATATATATATATATATATATATATATATATATATATTAAAAAATAAATCTGTCGCCAAAGTACGCAAAAAGTCCGCGTCGCCATGCCAACACTAGTTTATTATTTACTGTCACTTCATTTTCAGTTTAAGAAAATGTCTGATTCCGATCGATAGTAATTATACTATTAGTTGTACTCCACCAGAAATCAAATTAATAGCGGATGCTGCAACAGAAAATTTAATACCACAAAAATCCAAACGGCAATATGAAAAGGCATATGACGAATTTAAAGCGTGGTGTCATGGAAGTAATATTTATTCGTTAAAATATATGTTTTCTAATAGTCACATAAAAAGTTTTGACAACAATAGTTATTTTTTTATTATTAATTGTACCAGTTGCACAAAAAGCTTTGTGTACACCTTGGCCGCGAAATACTTTAGTGTATAAGTTTTATTGTAATTTTCTATCTATGACTGACTGTCAATGGTGACGTTCAATGTAGCCATCTCAAATAATTCACCTAACCACAGTTGCACAAAAAGCTTTGTGTACACCTTGGCCGCGAAATACTTTAGTGTATAACTTTTATTGTAATTTTCTATCTATGACTGACTGTCAATGGTGACGTTCAATGTAGCCAACTCAAATAATTCACCTAACCACACACACACACACACACACATGCACAAACACATCAAATACATGATAATAAGTTATGTGACGGTACTTAGTACGTACACAGATGTTCTTTTATCAACTAGGAATTTCCCAAATTACCTTAGAAATCAATTTCTAATTAAAATCAATTTTATATAAATATACTTAATTATCTTATCATACAACTTCTATTGTTAATTTCTATCTATGACTGTCAAGATGACGCTCAATGTTACCAACTCAAATAATTCACCTAACCAATATATTTGTTGTCAAATACATTTCCTAACTTGCAACAATTAATTATTTTGTTGTGTATAATTCTCATCGTTGTGACCGATTGATCAGTACCGTTGCTGTTTGGCCCTCCGTTATTATGATCCACTAACAGGTATGCAAAACGTAAATTAAGCATAAGACTAATCATAAATAATATAAAATGATTAAAATTACAATACAGTATTTCACTTTCAGGTTGATTACAGTAATGGTAAATTAATTGCAGAAAAGTAAGTAACACCACACAAACATTTCATTCAGAGCAATAATTAGAACAGAATAAATGAAGAATAATGTATGTGTGGACATCGGTTCAGTTTTACCGGTTACCTATTACCTTTTAATGTGTGCACACACATTAGAAATTGTAGTTAATATTTCACTTTCAGGTTGATTACAATAGTTGTAAATTAAGTGCAGTAAAGTAAGTAACACCACACAAACATTTCATTCAGAGCAATAATTAGAACAGAATAAATGAAGAATAATGTATGTGTGGACATCGGTTCAGTTTTACCGGTTACCTATTACCTATTAATGTGCCCACACACATTAGAAATTGTAGTTAATATTTCACTTTCAGGTTGATTACAATAGTTGTAAATTAAGTGCAGTAAAGTAAGTAACACCACACAAACATTTCATTCAGAGCAATAATTAGAACAGAATAAATGAAGAATAATGTATGTGTGGACATCAGTTCAGTTTTACCGGTTACCTATTACCTATTAATGTGTGCACACACATTAGAAATTGTAGTTAATATTTCACTTTCAGGTTGATTACAATAGTTGGAAATGAAGTGCAGTAAAGTAAGTAACACCACACAAACAAGATGTTCGTAGGATGTATAATGTATGTGTGGACATCGGTTCAGTTTCACCGGTTACCCATAACCTATAAATGTGTGCACACGCATTAGAAATTGTAGTTAATATTTCACTTTCAGGTTGATTACAATAGTTGTAAATTAAGTGCAGTAAAGTAAGTAACACCACACAAACATTTCATTCAGAGCAATAATTAGAACAGAATAAATGAAGAATAATGTATGTGTGGACATCAGTTCAGTTTTACCGGTTACCTATTACCTATTAATGTGTGCACACACATTAGAAATTGTAGTTAATATTTCACTTTCAGGTTGATTACAATAGTTGGAAATGAAGTGCAGTAAAGTAAGTAACACCACACAAACAAGATGTTCGTAGGATGTATAATGTATGTGTGGACATCGGTTCAGTTTCACCGGTTACCCATAACCTATAAATGTGTGCACACACATTAGAAATTGTAGTTAATATTTCACTTTCAGGTTGATTACAATAGTTGAAAATTAAGTGCAGTAAAGTAAGTAACACCACACAAACATTTCATTCAGAATAAATAAATGAATGAATTACAATAGTTCAGATGTTCGTGGGATGTATAATGCTTGCATGGACATCGGTTACCTATTAGTGGGTACACACACATTAGAAACTGTAATTAGTATTTCAATTTCAGGTTGATTATAATGGTTGGAAATGAATTGCAGTCAAGTAAGTAATAGCACACAAAATGTGAATATACACATACACACACACACACACACACACACGGTAGGATGATTACAATAAATTTCCCTGTTTATTGTGCTAAACAAAAGGATATATAAATTGTAACCTCCAAATTATTTGACAATGAAAAATGGAAATTATGTAAAGTAAAGTACTGGATAGTGGAAGAAAACAAAAAGGAAGATTTTACCAAGTGCACCGGATGAAATCTACTTGATGATGATGAAGGTAATTTATGCAAACTTTTCAAAACAAATTTGACATGTATGTTTACGTTTTACATATGGAAATGTGACAAGTTTGATATGTTAATATTTTTAAATTATAAATGTTTACGGTTGGCGATAAAAGTTTGTATGCACCACGTCAGTAAAGTGTCTTTATAATAATAAACTATCACTTTAGTGACTAGGTACATAAATAACTATTATATTATTAACAACAATTAAAAATGTTTTGATTTTCAGATATTAAAATTTGGTAACCGTTACGCCATGTATCCAATGCATCCTAAAACACGGCTGTCAAAGTAGAACCTCACTCAGTTTAATGTCTTGCAACAACTAGCCAGTCGTCATACTCTAACAGGTAAATTTTCATATTGCCTTATTAAATAATAGTAGTACGGGGTTGGAGGTTACGTACATAACCATTATTTCTTAAGTTTATTTAATTGGGAAGAAAGTACCTAACGAAACAGTTCCAGTTAGGAAGCCGTTATAGAGAGATTATTATTTTGTCAGTGCTGTATCGAGAATGTATTATTCGCCTAGTTAGTAATTGTGGTAGAAGTAGTTGTAGTAGTATTAGAAGCATAGTGTAAATCCAAATTTACCAAATTTTTGTGGGTAAAGGGAAATAGATGGCGCATGAGTAGTGACTCACAGTCGGCACATATTTAGTTCGATGTACTACAGTTTTCTGTGCCTTTGGGCAGTTTTCTATAGTGTTGCAATCAGCGAACTAAATATGTGCCGACTGTGAGTTGTAGAGCACTGCCGTACCAACCGCAATGCGCCGGTAAGATCGCGCCCTGACACGAGCAGTCGTTTTGTCACCGCAGCGCAGTTCGTCACGCCACGCCACAATGAGTAGCGGCATTCCTTGACGGCAGCCATTATTGCTTCGTTACATGTTTCTGTCGGCCGACGCGAAGTTAAATTCGAAATATACAATTGAAATTGTTAAGTTGTTAGTTGTTATTTATTGGAGTCAATCAAGTGTTAAGTTTTTGTACGGGGTGATTTATTTACATAACCGTCACATCCCTACAAGTTGGTGACGGCCCGACGTGATGCGAAAAAAACGTGCTCCGTAAAAAAACGCGCCCCGCGATCGAATTCACCGGTTCGATTCAATTTTCTCTTGTGCCGCGTCGCGTAAAAGAATTCGAACAGTTCTACAACGTGGGATTACCTACGAAAAATCTCGCTAGGTATTCGCGAGCCGTGCGAGAACGACGGCGACCCAGCACATTCGAACGTCGCGAGTGCCGACGACTTAGTGGACGCATACATTCCGCGCCCAAGAACATTCACAATGGACGACAGTGCCAGTGCCAGCAACGTAAAGCCGAAGAACGACGAGTTCGTCGCCGCCCTGTCCGTCAGCGAAATGAGGATTCCACCATTCTGGAAGCAGGAGCCGGTCAGCTGGTTCTTAGTTGTGGAAGCAGGTTTTTCTCTTCGACGACTAACCTTCAGGACTTCGAGGTACTGAACGCAGTAAGTGACCTTGTTCAAGCGCCCCCCCGAAAACAACAAATATGGCGCCTTGAAAGCGCGAATTCTGGAAACTTTCGGTGAATACGCTGAAAAGCGATTGCGCCGCCTGCTCACTAACACCAATTTAGGAAATGAAAAGTCGTCGCGTTGCCTGCAGCGAATGCGTAACCTCGCTGGAGGATAATGCAATAATCAAGTCCTTAGAACTTTATTCCTGGAACAAATGCCAGAGAACGTCCGAGGAATCTTAGCCGTCAATAACACGGAAGATCTCGCTACCCTCGCACTCCAGGCTGACCGTGTGTACGACGTGCCCCAGCCACAAGTCAACGAGGTTGCAAACAACCACCGTTCTCAACTCGGCCCGCTCGCCAGTCGCAACCGTCACCGCAGCAGGGGACGGCAACATACTCCGGCCCGCAGCAAGGACCGTCAGCAGGACACGTGCTACTACCATCGGACATTTGGTAAAAACGCGCGAAAGTGCCGATCGCCGTGCAGTATGTCGAAATCGGAAAACTAGGTCCCCCGCCAGCACTCCGGGCGGTCAATGGCGGGGACTTTACGCGCAACTGCCTAACCCTAAGCGACCGGAACTCAGCTTCCTAATAGGCACAGGTGCAGATGTTTCGGCTATCCCGCGCCGCTGCTCTAATATCGCGGATGTCTCCCGACCAATCATTGGAGCCGATCTCCTCCGAAAATACGGCTTGGTAGTAGATTTGCAGGGTAAGCGCATAGTCACAGGTTCCACGACCTCCAGAATTCCGACCATATCCACGTTCGCCCGAACAGACGACGTCTAAGCAGCCATCCTTGCGGATTTTCCGGACGTAACATCTCCTTCAAAGCCACCCGAGGTGTCAAAGAAGGATGTTCATCACCACATAGTCACAGGTAAGTAAGTAAATCCACGAAATTTACTGGTTCGCTTAGTAATGGTAGTAGTTGTAGTAGTGGTAGTAGTAGTAGTAGTGGTAGTAGTAGTAGTGGTAGTAGTAGTAGTAGTGGTAGTAGTAGTAGTAGTAGTGGTAGTAGTAGTAGTAGTATTAGTAGCAGCAGGGTATGGATAATCGAGGGTTGAAGTATACTAACTCTCGATTATCCACACAAATAATGTCAGGCAACGGCCATACCACGTTGAACATACCGGTTCTCGTCCGATCACCGAAGTCAAGCAACGTCGGGCGCGGTCAGTACTTGGATGGGTGACCGCTTGGGAACACCGCGTGCCGTTGCCCTTCATTTTGAAACAGTCGATTTCGAAAGCAGATTCACCATTTACTTACAAGTTGCGCGATAGTGGCAAGTCCAAGTCTGTCCTGTATCAAGGTTCTATATATTCTTTGTCGCAAGAACTTTGAACTTTTGGTAAATTTTCGTGGATATGGGTGTGTGTACAGGAAAAGAATTATGATATCAATGTAGATTTTGACCCTCGATGTACCTCATCATCCATTATCCACAAAAATAATATCAGGCAACG
Source organism: Ontholestes murinus (assembly GCA_963969525.1). Taxonomy (NCBI): domain Eukaryota; kingdom Metazoa; phylum Arthropoda; class Insecta; order Coleoptera; family Staphylinidae; genus Ontholestes; species Ontholestes murinus. Next base: position 19,260 of record CAXAKX010001020.1, read on the forward strand.
GCCATACCACGTTGAACATACCGGTTCTCGTCCCCCAGTTCAGTTCGAGCATTCGAGCTGAACACACGTAAGCGAATTCCCGTGCGATAGCAGCGAAAAAAGTGTAAATAATCGTGAAATTATCCAGACGCCCGCACAGCCGTGCCAGGCCGACGTGTGCGTGTGGCCGTTAAAACGGCAACGAAGATTTCGTCCACGAGTGCGAGCGAGAAAACAGATCCCGACCGCCGGCGTTGTGCACGCCGGGAGATAAGCGGGCGCCAGCCCGTCGCGCGCCTTAATGAGGCGTGCGAGATAAAGAATTCGACGTTTAAAGCTAAGACGCGAATTAATTTAAATAAAATGAGTGAGGCGGAAATCGCTCGGCTTCGCGCCGAGCGGGAAGATTTTATCGCCGAAATAGCAAAATTACGGGCGCTAGTAATCGCGTCCGCGAAAAGAAAAATTCCTAATGACGAGCCAGCAGAAGAGGAAATTATATCAACCGACGAGGACAGCATGGACACGGCTGACCCCACACCAATCAATGAGGCGCAGCCCACCGTCTCCACACAAAACCGGTTCGCGGTGCTCGCGAATCCGGAACTCAGACAAGCTTCCCCCCCGAAAAAGGCGTGCTACGTCTCTACGGACAACGTAGACGAGCCGGCGTCCCAATACATAAATAAAAAACAAACACAAAAAGAACAAACTAAACAAAACACAAATAACAACAACAAAAACAATGCACAAGGAAATAAACAAGCAACAACAAAAAATAACGACTCCAGCGAAAATAAAAAACAGAAAAAAGAAGCCAAGCCACCAGAAGTCGTGGCATTCCTTGACGCAGCGTGTGCAGGTGACCTCGTTGTTAAGCTAAACAACGAGGCACAAATCAAAACAACCATGCGGTATGGACGCGATAAGGTCCATTACCACCCAGCGACAACGGAAGATAGGACGAGATTGACGTACGAGCTAGCCCAAATGAACATCTCCTACTACTCGTTCACCCCCCCGGAGGAGAGGACGCGGCCGTTCGTTCTCCATGGACTTCATAACCCAAACATCACAGTGGAAGACATAAAACTCGCCCTCGAGGACGAAGGGATGAAAATAGAGCAGGTCCAGGTGATGAAAAAGACGTCGCCGCCGGCCTTCCTCGTTACCACCACCAAGGAGCATACCGTTAAGAGCCTTAACGTAAGTAATCGCTACCTATTTCATACCAAAATAACGTGGGTACGCTATCGCAGCAAGCGCGAAATAAGACAATGCCGAAATTGCCAACGGTGGGGCCACGCACAACGTAATTGTCACGCGTTGCCTCGGTGCGTAAAATGTAGCGCCGGACATAACACGTGGCAGTGCACCAAGCCACGCGACACACCTGCCACTTGCGCTAATTGCAAAGGGCCTCACCCTGCCTGCTCGGTGGACTGTCCGGCTTATCAGTATGAGCTGGAATTATTTCGTAAAATGCACGCGAAACAGCCACCAAAACAGAAATATCAGCCAGCCGCTCCGCCATTGCGGAACGCCTGGCAACAAGGAGAGCATGACTTTCCGCCACTTCCACAACGCGGCCAATGGCGTGCCGGGCAATCACAGGCCGGCAATGGCGCGCCGCACACCAATGTACCTAATAATAATGTTAATGTAAATAGTATAAATAATAATAATAACCCTAATCCTAATTGTAATAATAATGGTAACAATAATGTACATGTAAATAACAACAATACCAACACAAACAATAATGCGGGCTCGTCTTTCGGCGCCACGCAAAATTTATATGCTGAACTAAATTCATTAGTCGATCTTAATGCCGTAAACCTTGAGTTGCAGAGCATCATCTCCCAACTGAGAGCCACGCCGCCCGCCCTACGACATGACTTCATGACGCAATACTACCTCGGTAAGTACCTCGCCGTCAACCCGTAATGGGCCTCATTTATATTTGTTCTTGGAACTCCAATGGTCTGGCAAGTAAAAAGGGTGAGTTAATTGAGTTTCTCACTGAGAGGAAAATCGATATCATGTGTATCTGCGAAACCAAACTGACCGCACAAGACCGGCTCAGCATTCGCGGATACAGATGCTACCGACGAGACAATACCGCACATACGGGCGGCGTCGCACTCCTAGTGAGAATCACAATTCCTCACATTGAGGTAACAACTCGCGTTACCTCAATCGAAAATGTGTGCATACGGTTGAAAGACGGTACAGTAATAATGGCTAACTACAATTCTCCTAGAAATCAAATTAGCTTCCGTGAATTAAATTATCTAACAAACCTGGGGCACCGTACAGTTATGGCTGGCGACTTTAACGCCAGGCATAAATACTGGAATTGCCACATTAATAATGCTAACGGCACTAAGCTACTCAAATATGTAATGTCTCACACGCGGCCGAACACACATTTATTTTTCCCACTCGAACCGACGCATTTCCCTCCTAACGGTACTACACCAACATGTATTGATTTTGTCATTAATAAAAATGTCGCGGATATGTCCGATATATCGGTACTTTCCGAGCTATCGTCTGATCACAATCCGATTGTGTTCACGATCGGCTCGGAAAAGGAACCGATTAAAACACACAGAGTATGGGATTTCTCGACCGCAGACTGGAACGGTTTTCGCTCCACACTCGATCGAGAAATCACACTGACTCACATCGAACATATTGGTGACATTGAAAATTCAATAAATAAATTCACCCGGGCGGTAAACACTGCATGCAAAAAACACATACAGCAAAAAGTCGTAAGCATGAACGACTCCACTATCCCGCATGCTATTAAAATCCAAATCCGTGAAAGAAATCGGATGAGGCGACAATGGCAACGAACAGGTGATTTTAATTACAAGCACGAGGCGGCACGCCAAACGCGCGCGATTAGAATTGCAATTAATGAACACCGGAGCCGCACCTGGGACCGAAAGATAGAAAAACTAAACAGGACGGACGCGACAGGAATATGGGAGACGGCTCGCCGTCTTAAACGCCCGTATTCTCAGTTACCTGCGCTCTGTACCGCGAATAATTACGCTTTAACTAAAACCGAACAAGCTGAAATGCTTGCTGAAAATTATGAACGCGTTCACGCACTTGATCCATTAACACCGGAGCAAACTCTAATTTCGGAGAGCGTGAACGAATACATAAATAATTTAGGCCCGCGTAGCACGGAAGGCTACAAATTGTGCTCGATTAATGAGCTTACACAAATAATTCGTTCAATGCCGAGCAATAAAACGCCGGGATTGGACGAAATTCATAACCGCGCTTTGAAAAACCTGTCGAAAAAGGCGATCGTGCTACTAATTAAAATTATCAATGCATGCATCCTGAATAATCACTTTCCGGATGCATGGAAAGTCGCCAAAGTCGTCCCACTTTTAAAACACGGCAAACCTCCATCTAATCCGGCTAGCTATAGGCCCATCAGCCTACTTAGTACCCTGGCCAAAATACTAGAACGCGTCATGCTCATTCGAATTCAAAAACACACTTGTAAATTAATTATCCCCGAGCAATTCGGTTTTCGGCCAGGGCACAGCACTGTACAGCAAGTAGCTCGCATAACAAACGATATTTCAATCAAATTCAACGAAAACAAGGTCACCGCGATGCTCTTGCTGGACGTAGAAAGAGCGTTCGATAGAGTATGGCTAGACGGACTCCTTTACAAATTAATAAATACACGCATGCCTCCATACCTCGTGTGCATGATAAAATCTTTTACACACAACAGGACATTACGAGTAGCTGTCGGACAAACATTATCCACAGCCAAGGCAATCCAATCTGGTGTGCCCCAGGGCAGCGTGCTCGCTCCCATATTATTCAATTTATTCATAAACGACATACCTACAATGCCTAAATCCAACCTAGCGCTATTTGCCGACGACACAGCCGTGTACGCCGACTCTTGGTGCGCACCGGTGGCAATGAAAAAAGTCCAAATTCATGCCAATTTAATTTGTGAATTCTTCGATAAATGGAAGATCCATATAAATGCCGACAAGTCGGAAGCCATTGTGTTTCACAAGAAGAATTCACAAATTAAAATATTTGCCCCGTTGCGAATCAAGAGTGAACGCGTGCCGGTTAAAACGACGGTTAAATACCTAGGTGTCCATCTCGATTCCAAATTGCTTTTTAAAAACCACATCAATCGCACAGCGGAGAAGGCGAGCGGCGCCATTCGCTCGCTATATCCGCTGTTAGCGAAAAATTCAAAATTAAATTCAGCCAATAAGGCAAAACTATACACAACCGTCATACGACCGGTGATGACCTATGCAGTTCCCGTCTGGAACTGTGCATCACGCACACATCGCCACAACTTACAGATTATCCAGAATAAATGTTTGAGGCTCGCTCTGGGCAAGGGCAGGTACGAACGTATAGCGTACCTGCACGATGAGACGGCCGTACCACTGCTAGAGGAGTATTGCTCAAAATTAACGAACAACTTTTACAACCGACAACTCGGCTCCAACATCAAGATGGATAATATCAAGGCGGCGCGGCGGGACTCTCTTCCCTTCCGCCTCAAGCATCGGCTACCGCACTCGCACACGGACTTTTTTAACCGTTAATCCCGTCCGCGGGATTACCGGTTGAAAAAGAACGGTGCAATGGGCCCGCCGGCGTCAGTTATGACGCCGACGGGTGCATAAAGTGCGGCACAGCACACTCCCATCGACATACAAGGTACGCCCCTCTCTCTCTACTCGGTGGAGAGAGCGAGGCGAACTTTTAATGCTCCCGGCCTGACCGGTCGCCGCTTGCGGCGGCCGATCACGCTGGCGGCACGTCATTTTCCTTAACCGCATCCGATCAGGGTTTTTACCTCATTCCTTTCCCTGTAATAAAGCAACAGATCAACCAACCGCATTCGAAGCATTTGCCATAACCGCAGACGAGTTCGCATTATTATACTTTTGTATATTTTGTAATCTAATAAACATCACTAGTTTAAGCTTTTTTATATTTAAGTAGGCAACTAGTTTAATTATTTTTCTGTATGTATTTTCTGTTTTTGTAAATATGTTATATTGTTATCTGAGATAATAAATTAATTTGTGGTTAATTTGTGGTTAATTTGTGGTTCTCGTCCGATCACCGAAGTCAAGCAACGTCGGGCGCGGTCAGTACTTGGATGGGTGACCGCTTGGGAACACCGCGTGCCGTTGCCCCTCTTTTTGGAACGGTCGACTTCGAAAGTCGAGGACGAGAACCAAGAAAACACCAACACAGTTTGGATAATTATTTCCCTCTATGGAGTTGCCATAGGGTGGAGAATTATCCAGCATGTGATTCCTATTATATCCCTCCCACTACTGTTAAGGTATGTTAATGTCTCATATATCTTCGAATTATATGACAATTCGTGGTTCTGAAAAGAACCGGTTTTTAATTAATTGTTTTCCATGTAAAAAATTTACTTGGAACTGGTGTATTTGGTGACGGCCTTTGTACCTTCACTAACGGCGTGTTTCGCTAATTCACCGGGCAGTAAGAGACGCACTGCAGTTTGGATTTCCCTACTGGTGATGGTGGATCTCTTATTGTAGTGCGCGAGCCTGGAAGCTTCGGCAGCGATACGTTCAAAAATATCATTGACGAAACTGTTCATGATACTCATGGCCTTACTGGAGATACCGGTATCGGGATGTACTTGTTTCAGTACTTTGTAGATGTAGATTGCGTAGCTCTCCTTCCTCCTGCGCTTCTTCTTTTTATCACCCTTGGAGATGTTCTTTTGGGCCTTTCCAGCCTTTTTGGCAGCTTTACCGCTGGTTTTTGGTGGCATCTTGTCTAGTTACGTGATCGTGCTGATCTGTACGGCGCGACAGCAAAACGAGTGTATTTCACAGCACTCACAATCCTTATATCGCCCCGCCTTCTCGAAACCGGACTGTATCAACGCGCACGTTGGTGCGCCATCTCTGTGTATTCTCCCTCAGGTGGCTATATAACCCAAGTTCAACCCAAATAGGTTTATTCAGTCGGTAACGCTGACGATCGCTGTATCTATCTCTATTTGTTTGTATCTCTTAAACGAATATCAATATGTCTGGACGTGGCAAGGGCGGTAAAGTTAAGGGAAAGGCGAAGTCTCGTTCTAACCGTGCTGGACTTCAATTCCCTGTTGGTCGTATCCACAGATTGTTGAGGAAGGGAAATTATGCCGAGCGCGTCGGTGCCGGCGCTCCAGTTTACTTGGCAGCCGTCATGGAATACTTAGCCGCCGAAGTGTTGGAGTTGGCAGGAAACGCCGCCAGGGATAACAAGAAAACTCGTATTATTCCCCGTCATTTACAACTGGCCATCCGTAACGACGAAGAGTTGAATAAACTACTTTCTGGCGTTACGATCGCCCAGGGAGGTGTGCTGCCCAACATCCAGGCCGTACTCCTTCCCAAGAAGACGGAAAAGAAGCCCTAAGAAGGTTTCTCATTCCATCTCAACAGCAACAGCAGCAGTTTTAAAACGGCCCTTCTCAGGGCCACAAATTTTAAAATAATTTAAAGATAAATACATTGTACTTACCTACCACCCCTACACCATACATTCATTCATTCATTCATTCATACATACATACATTCATACATCATAAATGAAATAAATAAATCGATTGATATTTGAAATATGTGACACAACATACTAATCAATGGTAGTTTCATCATGATTACCAACCTAAATATAACATCCCCTCTACATAAATGCATGTTTATCTCTCTATAATTTTAGGTTATTTTTAAAAATTTGCGCCAATATTCGATTTGCATGTTCCGCAATGGAGTGAGTGATTTGCTTATAGTTAATTTAAAACGCGATGCTTTCATGAGATCCACGTCGAATTCAGTAATAAAACAGAAATAGTGATATTTAAATGTAATTGTATTATCGATATTTTTATTTTTTTTGTGGATGGATTAAAATATTGAACAATGTTTTTAATCTTTGAATTTTAAAGTAATTGTGGTTCTGAAAAGAACCGATACTAATTTGTTGGTTTCGCAACACGACATCTTCAGGGTGTGTGTATGTGTGCCGAAATTGATCTTAACCGCCGAAACCGTACAGGGTGCGACCCTGTCTCTTCAAGGCGTAGACAACATCCATTGCGGTCACCGTCTTACGTTTTGCGTGTTCGGTGTAGGTGACGGCGTCACGAATAACGTTCTCAAGGAACACTTTCAAGACACCGCGGGTCTCTTCGTAAATCAGACCAGAGATACGTTTTACACCTCCACGACGGGCCAAACGCCTGATTGCCGGCTTGGTGATACCCTGGATGTTATCACGTAAAACTTTACGATGACGCTTGGCGCCTCCCTTTCCCAAACCCTTTCCTCCTTTTCCACGACCAGTCATGTTTGTTTGTTTGTTTTCTGTTGAACTGCAACTGTAAAACTGAACCAAGCGGACCCCCCCTCACTTATATACATGTGCGGTCACCATGTTGCCGAATGAAAGTGCTGCCGTCTACCGCTGTGGAAGTAAAAGACAAACTTATATATACAGGCCTGTAATATTGTTCCTTTTTAAATCACGATTAACACGAACACGGTGTACATCGTTATAAACCAAATTAATAATGGCTCGTACCAAGCAGACAGCTCGTAAATCGACCGGAGGAAAGGCTCCCCGCAAACAGCTGGCCACCAAAGCGGCACGCAAGAGTGCCCCAGCCACCGGCGGTGTAAAGAAACCCCATCGTTACAGGCCGGGCACCGTTGCTCTCCGCGAGATCCGTCGTTATCAGAAGAGTACCGAACTTCTAATCCGCAAACTTCCATTCCAGCGTCTGGTCCGTGAAATAGCCCAGGATTTTAAGACCGATCTTCGTTTCCAGAGTTCGGCAGTGATGGCTTTGCAAGAAGCCAGCGAAGCTTACTTAGTCGGTCTTTTCGAAGATACCAATCTGTGCGCCATTCACGCCAAGCGCGTTACCATCATGCCAAAGGACATCCAGTTGGCCAGACGTATCCGCGGAGAGCGTGCTTAATTTCCCACCCTTTAACTTGCCCGTTTATCATACGATGATGATGTGGGGTAGTTAAGTTTGGATTTAAATCAAATTGACCGGTTCTTTTCAGAACCACAAAAATCTCAATAATTTAAAGAATTTTGTACATTATAAAAAATTCAGGAAGCATACTGATATTAGTATATATATTTAATGAATTGGTTTTTTTTTTTTTTTTCTTATATATGAATGTATATATGTATGTATGTCTGTCTATCGGTCTATCTATCATATGCCTATCTATATATCTATCATATGCCTATCTATCTATCTATCTATCTATCTGTCTGTCACATATGTATGTATAGTGTGCTTGCTTGACAATGAATAATCTTTGAATTTAAATTTTTTGTGGCCCTTAAAAGGGCCATTTTTTGGGAGCGACATTGCCCCAGGTTCTACCGTTGTCACATGTTCCCACATTAAAAAAATAATAGTGGTTGTCGTCGACTACTTCTTTTTTGGAGACGGTTTCTTTGCGACGGTTTTCGGAGCGGCCTTCGCCCTCTTCGGCTTGGGTGCTTTGGGTTTTTTCGTAGGACCGCTCTTTGTCGCCTTTTTGGCCTTCGACGGAGACGACGACTTCGCCTTCGATTTTGCTACCTTCTTCTCGGCAGTAGCGGTGGCGGATGAGGCTTTTTTGGCCTTTCCGGTCGAGGATTTCTTTTCTCCTGCGTCGGCCTTCTTGGCTCCGCCTCGGCCACCACTTTTCGCTGCACTCTTAGGTGATTTTGCCGCCTTCGTGGTTGTAGACTTCTTGGCGGTCTTGGCCTTGGCCTCTGCTCCACTGACGACCTTAGCGCCCGTCGACGAACCGGAAGCGAGCTTGAATGATCCAGACGCCCCCTTGCCCTTCGTCTGAACGAGAGTGCCCGAGGTCACAGCCGACTTGAGATACTTCTTAATGAATGGTGACATCTTTTCCGCGTCAACCTTGTAATTTGCTGTGACGTACTTCTTGATGGCTTGCAGAGAAGAACCGCCACGCTCTTTCAGGCTCTTGATTGCGTTGCAGACCATCTCCGAGGTAGGTGGATGAGAAGGTTTCGTCCTGGGGTTTTTCGCCTTCTTAGGAGAAGCAGCCTTCTTGACGGCTGTCGCTGATGCCGAGGTCGGCGAAGCGGCCTGAACTGGAGTAGCTACGTCGGCCATTTTTTTTATAGCGTTGTTGGTGATAAACGTTTACGAATTGAGTAATTCAAAACAAATAAACAAAAAATACAACCGCTAACGTGTCGTGCGGAGTCTAGGACGTACGTGCGTGCAGTGTGCGTCTGAGACTCGACTGTAAATCAAAAACACACTTACAACGTTACCAGACATTCAAGTAGGAGGTGGTTCTAAACAGGACGAACGGATGCATGAATAAAAACAATTTTTGCCGATCTAGTCCCCGACCGTTTCGAAACAGGCATCGTGTCAGATTGGCCGGCTTCAGCGGGGTATCGTGGGAGTGTAGATGTACTTCTAGCGGCTCCATAGAATTAAGGGAACACGCAGAACATCTGTCAGTTCGAATGACCCAACGGCTTCACTAGTGGCCCGCTGGGAGACCTCGAAATGGGCGTTCGAACTGAAGGCCTCACTTCGACGGCACCGGTGCCCTGTTAGGAATTCGAGACGACAGGGAGCCCCTTTGGACGAGTAACGGCTTTCCGTTTCTAGGGTGTGTTCTTAGAGGTTCGATAAAGAGATCCAGACGTATTTCGCTCAATTCGGTGTACACCTAGTGACGTGAGAGTGCTCCAAAAATGGGCCTCCTTTTGCTAGTTCCGAGTATCGGACAGAAAGAATGAAGGATGTTGGCTTTTCCGACGGTGCTCAAAGACTCCCCGTGAACTTTTCAACAGGTAAACAACTTCGGCCATAGGGGTAGGATTCCATGGAACCTTTCGGGGCCCGTCCGGAGGCGATTCCGTCTTAATATCGAGCCTACTGCATTCCACTACATCCCTCTGCACGAACAACGTCGCCTAAGATTCGATGGATAATTTACGGAATTACTTGCCTGGTGAATTTCTCCGGAAGCAACTACGACCACACAAGGGTCCGGCAGCCTTTATTTAGTGATATTACGTCATAAAAGTAAACTGTATCCCTATGAATTCATATGATATAGCTATCCGAACAGTACAACTACCATCTGTGATGATCACTTCATTTTAGATTGCTTTACTGGCGACACTGTTGATGCTAAAAGGGAGTATTCTTCATGCATACATGATACAACTACTTATATGTCTACCTGTTCTCAATTAATAATACTTAATTAATCGGTAAAAGTTTTATTGAAAGACCGGCATATAATTTCCTGCTACTAGGGTTGTCTAATGTACTCCACTAATAGGTGACGTGCAGTAGAAATAGACCTCAAAAGTCGAAGGAAACCAATCAAACATGACATTATAAGATCAGTCATCACCATATAAACATGCACGAACACAACAAATACATATGCATATTAGAAAATTACTAGTATCGATACAGATTACAATAGAAAAACCATACGAGGGCTTCGCCCAAAATCGAAAATCATTTGTTGTCCTATGACCGTCTCTGGATAAAGAGAACATCGATATATATATATACATTTACAAACCTTTGTAGCACACACCACTAAAATAATCATCTTATTATATTGATCCTAACAATTTTAACTAAATGGATAATATATAATACTGATCTTTGTTGAGGATGTTTCCTACTTACTTACATAAACATTGTTAATTGTTGCCAACTCAAATAATTCACTTAACCTCTATTTCTAACCTGAAGATTCAATTACCCTAAAAATACCAATGTGCATGCACAAACACAACAAATACATGGTTATTAGTGATGGTGACCGTACTTGATCGGTCCAGAATAATAGAAAATTACCTCACAGTGCTACACGAGTATCGATACAGCTTCAGCTTAGAAAAACCGTGCGAGGGCTTCGCTTCGTAGCAGTCCAAAATCGGAAATCATTACTTGTCCTGCCTTCATCTCTGGCTAATGAGAACATTGATATATAAATTTACTAACCTTTGTAGCACACACCAGTAAAATAATTATCTTATTATATCGATCCTAATAATCTTAACTTAAGAACATAATGTATTAAAAATTGTGTAACAACACACGCATGCACGAACACAATAAACACCTGATCGTGATGTGAAGGTGCTTAGTATGTACATAGACATTCTGTTTTCAACTAGGAATTTTTTAGGTTACCTTAGAAAATCAACCAACATCATGTCTTTTAATTAATTTTAAATGTAATAGAGAACTACCTTACAGTGCTCCATGAGTATTGATACAGCTTCCATCCAAATGAAGAACCATGCATGGGCTTGGCTTTGTAAAAGTCCAAAATCGAAAATCATTTGTTGTCCTGTCTGCGTCTCTGGATAAAGAGAACATCGATATATAAATTTACTAACCTTTGTAGCACACACCAGTAAAATAATTATCTTATTATATCGGTCTTAATGATCTTAAATGAGAATATAATATATTACTGACCTTTATTTATGATGTTTTTACATAAACATTTCCTTCGCCTCGCTTAAATGATGCTTTAGATTGTTATTGTTGCGTTGCTTGCCCACAGTAATTATATGATGTTTCTATTTATCTCCAGTTGATTGGTAGTGAAAATGAAAACATGTATTGGACGAATAACTATAAAGAGAGAGTTTAAATTAGATTGTTATTTTCTATCTACAACTAAAAATCAAGCAACTGTTAAGATGACAATCAATGTTGCCAACTCAAATAATTCACCTAACCCCTTTATATTTAACCTGAAGACTAACCTAACTAACTGACCTTTATTTATGATGTTTTTACATAAACATTTCCTTCGCCTCGCTTAAATGGTGCTTTAGATTGTTATTGTTGCGTTCCTTGCCCACAGTAATAATATGATGTTTGTCTTTATCTCCAGTTGATTGGTAGTGCAAATGAAAACATGTATTGGAAGAATAACTATAAAGAGAGAGTATAAATTTAGTAACCTTTTTAGCACACACCAGTAAAATAATTATCTTATTATATCGGTCCTAATTATCTTAAATAAGAATATAATATATTACTGACCTTTATTTATGATGTTTTTACATAAACATTTCCTTCGCCTCGCTTAAATGGTGCTTTAGATTGTTATTGTTGCGTTCCTTGCCCACAGTAATTATATGATGTTTCTATTTATCTCCAGTTGATTGGTAGTGCAAATGAAAACATGTATTGGACGAATAACTATAAAGGGAGAGTTTAAATTAGATTGTTATTTTCTATCTTCAACTAAAAATCAAGCATCTGTCAAGACGACAATCAATGTAGCCAACTCAAATAATTCACCTAACCCCTTTATATTTAACCTGAAAACTAACCTAACTAACTGACCTTTATTTATGATGTTTTTACATAAACATTTCCTTCGCCTCGCTTAAATGGTGCTTTAGATTGTTATTGTTGCGTTGCTTGCCCACAGTAGTTATATGATGTTTCTGTTTATCTCCAGTTGATTGGTAGTGAAAATGAAAACATGTATTGGACGAATAACTATAAAGAGAGAGTATAAATTTACTAACCTTTTTAGCACACACCAGTAAAATAATTATCTTATTATATCGGTCCTAATTATCTTAAATAAGAATATAATATATTACTGACCTTTATTTATGATGTTTTTACATAAACATTTTCTTCGCCTCGCTTAAATGGTGCTTTAGATTGTTATTGTTGCGTTCCTTGCCCACAGTAATTATATGATGTTTCTATTTATCTCCAGTTGATTGGTAGTGCAAATGAAAACATGTATTGGACGAATAACTATAAAGGGAGAGTTTAAATTAGATTGTTATTTTCTATCTTCAACTAAAAATCAAGCATCTGTCAAGATGACAATCAATGTTGCCAACTCAAATAATTCACCTAACCCCTTTATATTTAACCTGAAGATTCAATTACGCACGCCGACACACACACACACACACACACACACACACACACACACACACACACACATGCATACA
>CAXAKX010001021.1:0-22642 GCA_963969525.1 Ontholestes murinus
CACCAGATCTTGTGTTATGAGCATGTATATTATTATGTTGCGTATAAATATGTTTGTTCTTGTATACGTAGAGTAAACATTCAAATATATATAAACTTGGGAGAGTTAATATTCGATAATGAACAAAGGCTGCATGACAGTCTTGTCTATAATTAATTGATGATACGATTCGTACAGCTCGGCGTTGTAGCCCAAATAGTCGATGCATTATTCTTGAATGGCCCCAAACCAATATACCATAGGCCAGCTGGCTTTGACATAATGCAAAGTATGCTGACCTTATGGCATACTGGGGTAATTCATTCTTTAGGTTCCGCAGCAAATATATTTTGGAACTAACTCTCTGCGACAACTCCTCTTCGTGATTTCGCCAGGATAATTTGTTGTCGATATAAATACCAAGGAATTTTGCGCAGTTATCTGTGGTATTCTGTTTTAATGAGAAAATGATACTAGTGGATTTCTCTGGATTTACTTTTAATCTATTAGCAGTAAACCAATCCGTCGCTTTTTTGACGGATAATGAGTTCTTTAGAACTGCAAGGTCTTTTTGGTCAGAAGTATTCATTATGGTCGTATCATCAGCAAATAATGTTATGGATGACGTGGCCATCACATTGGGAAGATCGTTTATATACAAGAGAAACAATAGTGGCCCAATGATAGATCCTTGCGGAACATCATGCTTTAATAGAGTACCTGACGAAATAGTATTTTTAAATTTTACTCTCTGAATGCGATTGCTTAGATAAGATATCAACATCCGACAACTACTTGGGTGAAAGTTATAGCAATAAAGCTTCCGTAAGAGAATAACATGAGAGACGCAATCGAAAGCCTTACTCAGATCCATGAAGGTAGCAGCGGAGTAAAAGCCAGCTTCAAAAACCTCATAAATTTCCTCAGCAAATGCAATGATTGCATCCCTCGTAGACCTACCTCTCCGGAAGCCATACTGGTTATTATTTATTATTTTGCATGTATCTAGGTAGACAACTATTTGATTAAACAACACTTTTTCAAGAATCTTTGATAATATTGGTAAAAGTGAAATTGGTCTGAAATTATTAATATCCGACCTATTCCCTTTTTTGTGTACAGGTATGACAATGGCACTTGTAAGGCAGTCAGGAAATACCAGCTTTAATGCATGAGTTAATTAATTTTGACAAGGGCTCAATTAAAATATCGATTGCTCCCTTGAGTAGGTTGGTAGTTATTCCATAAACATCATTGGTATTTGAGTTCTTTAAGTTTCTTACAATATCACGAATACTTGTTTGACTTACTTCAATGAACCTAAAATATGCACCTCCTGTGGAAATATTAAGTTGACTTAATAGATTAATAGGATCAACATTGGTATTGGGCAAGTCATTGATTACGTTTTCGGCTACATTACTAAAAAAATCGTTAAAAATAGTTGCATCGATGTTACAATCTTGATCACAGTTAGACTTTACAGTATTTATAAGAGACCACATAGCCCTAGGATTATTACCAGAATCTTGCAGGAATTTTAAATTAGCTGCAAGACGAGCTTCCTTAACAGCCTCTCGGTATTTTTGTTTTTGGATTTTATAAAGGTCTGTCAACTCAGGGTTAATTATAGAAGCTTCTCTTATTAATAATAGAGTTTCACGTATTTTTCTGAGATCATCACTGTACCAGTCTCCTTTTTTATTTTGCTGATTTACACGAACTCGTTTTTCAGGAAAGGATTCATTAAGACAATGCTGGATTATATCGATAAATTTGTTGAATGTAAAATCAATGGTACAGTTTATATTATTTATAAAACTCCAATCAGTGGTAGATAGTAAATGAAAAAATATAATTTTTCCAACTTGAGTAATTGGCCTCACTATTCGATGACAAGGGGTTATTATAGTGCCATGACTAAGGAACTTGACTTTAATTCCTAAATGATCGGACATGCCAGGATTATCCGGTTCGATAATTAAATATTCGGATTCAATATTAGAAAACACATTATCAATACAGTTTTTACCTCTTGTATTGAAATCGACTCTCCCTGATAAGCCATATGATAAAGACTAGTTATCGAATGTGAGCTAGCTCTGGAGGAGTTTTGGCTAAATATCTGTCCTGCTGACATTAACTGGCAAAAGTTCCTCCTAAAATTAAAAGCTTCCGAATGTGGACGAGGATTGCTACCATCCCAAAATTTATTTGAGTGGAAGAACATAATTTGTTATTGTGAAATCTAACCGTACTTCTTTCGGCCAATATTTTGTGTATATTTTTGTAAAATAAACTCCAAATAGCAAAGAAATAATCAAAAACAAATTCAAAGGATACAAAAAAGCGAAAATATAAATGCAAAGGCTAAAAATTCAAGGGCATATAAACAGGCAAAGAAAAAAGAAACAAAAACAAAATAAAGAGACAGCAATAAAATTCAAGAGCAAAATTCAATGTATGGAATAGAGCAATGGCAAAAAAAAGATAAAATAAGAAGCGAATTCAGGATCACTTAATTCAATGCATTAAAATAAAAAATAAAAGAGAAAATCCAAGAGTACCGAAAAACAAACAAACAAAAAGGCAAGAACAACACCTACTACAATAAAAAAAGAGAAAGATAATATTATATGGAAATGGCGAAAATATAAAAGGTATCGTTGGTGTAGGAAAAAACCCACAAACAGCTGAACAGAGTTTACTGGATCATCTAAAAACACATAATTTTGAAGAAGTTACCTGTCGGAGATTGGAATCGAAACACCCACTCGAATACAGCTCATTTAAAGTTACTGTTCCCTTTGAAAAATTAACAGAGATTGAAAATTCATCCCTGTGGCCAAAAAGAAGTAATACTAGATCGTTTTTTATTCCATCTTCTTCGGGGCAAAAATATAAGCACTCCAAAAAACTAAATTTATTTCATTTAAATATCCAGGGCTTAAGAAATAAGATCATATTACTAGAAGCATTTTTAGCGGAACACGACAATAAATATGATTTTGTATGTTTATGTGAGCATTGGCTTACTGAGCAAGAAGCAACACTAATTAATATAAATAATTTAACAGTAACTTCGCATTACTCACGTAATAAATGTATACACGGGGGGTAATTATCCTCTCAAATATAAAATATTCATGCGCTGATCTTAATTTAAGCAAATTTTGTATTGAACGTGATTGCGAAATTGCTGTTATATATGTCCGAGATATTAATTATATAATTTTAACTGTATATCGTTCACCTTTAGGTAATTTTAACGTATTTTTAGATGTCCTGTCCAGGGTATTTGAAAAAATTGAATATCGCAAACATGATGTCATATTGACGGAAGATTTCAATGTTCGATTCAATTGTATAATATATCCACGTAGGTATAAGATATATGATTTATTAAACAGCTACGGACTTGATAGTCATTTTTCTCAGCCAACCCGCAAATGAATTCCATAGATAATATATTTTCCAACGTAGACTTGAATATATTGTTTTCAAATACAATTGAAACTGGATTCTCGGATCACCTGACAGTTGCTACTTCATTATTAAGCAATAAATGTAAACAAAACACACCAAGAAAATTGTTTAAAGCCCTAACCATTGAAGGAACAATTCATTTTCATAATCTTCTTGTAAGTGAAAACTGGCAATTTTTATATAATAATAACTTAAGCTCTCATGAGAAAACAACTATATTTAATAATATTCTAGAAAATGCATCTTGTATTGCATTTCCAACAAAAATAAAACAAGTATATTCAACTAATAAATCAGAAATTCACTGGTTTAATAATAACCTATAATCTATGAGGGAAACTCTTAAATTCATGAGTAGTGCTTGTCAACAAACCAAAAATCCAGAACATTAAGAATAGGTACAAAACAAAATATTTAAATGCAATTAAAACAGCAAAAATTGAAGCTAATAGCAAATATATAGAAAATCATAAAAATCATCAAGTAGCTATGTGGAAAATTATTAATAAAAACAAAGTTCAGTCTAATAACGAAAAATAACTGCAAATCAATTCAATACTTTCTTTATAAACGCACCAAAAGTGCTGGCACCCTTATCACAAGAATCGAAAATTGATCCAATTATTTTAATGTGTAGTTGTGAATGTCCTGTGAATGTCTCTTCATATTTTAACTTTCGTGAGGTTACGATCAACGAAATAAGAGACGCAATCAATGAACTAAAGTCAAGTAAAAGTTTTGATATTTATGGGTTAACAGCTAGTATGTTAAAAGATGTAAAAAACTTAATTATTATCTCTTTAACTACACTCTTTAATTCTTGCATTAAAGAGAAAATTTTCCCTGAAATTTTAAAACTTGTAAAAGTTATACCAATTCTTAAGAAAGGTAATCCGAATTGTCCATCAAACTACAGGCCAATCAGTTTATTGCCGATAATATCAAAAAATTTTGAAAAATGACTTAAGAAACAGTTAATTAACTACCTAGAACAAAATAATATATTAAATAAACAACAATTTGGATTTCGAGACAACTGATGCTATTATAAATTTTACTGACTGGATCACTGATTGCTTTGAAATGGGTTAATGCACAACTGCTTCCTTCCTTGATCTAACCAAAGCTTACTACTGCAAAAACTGTATGTCTACAACATACATCCTGACAGTTGCAAGTTATTGTCTTCGTACCTTCAAGACAGAAAACAAATTGTATTTTATAACAATTCTTATTCAGAAGTACTACGTAATACTACTGGTGTTCCACAGGGATCAATATTAGATCCAATATTGTTCTTACTATATATTAATGACCTGCCTAATCACATAAAAGATCATAATACAGTTTTGTACGCCGATGACACCACTATAATTACAAAAGATTGCAACTTAACGTCACTGGAAGTGCGCCATAATTCCATAATGTCAGTTGTATCGCGATGGTTTCGCAGCAACCAATTATCCTTAAACACAGAAAAAACTCAGAAAGTTTTTTTTCTGTTCAAACCAAGGCTAAAGATATACCCCACAACGCACTTGCTAAAAAATTATCTTCAAACATTTTCTTACTACGCAATATGGCTAATACCTTAAAGTGTGAGGTACTGAGAGTTGCATATTTTTCACTGTGTCAATCGCATATGGCGTATGGATTACTAATATGGGGACATTCTCTAATTTTATGTGCGTATTATAGCAGGTCTGCCTTGTCGACAAGATTGTAGAACTGCATATACTACAAATAACATACTAACATTGTCCTGTATGTATATTTTGGCTTGTTTGAAATATATAAAAACAACTGAAAATAAATTGGTCAGACACGAATCCAAACATAAATACTACACAAGAAAGAGAATGAACCTTTACCCAAATAAACATAAATTATTTGGCTCTCGACATGCAACAAATTATTTTGCAGCGAAATTCTACAATATCATTCCCCTCTACGTTAGACAACTACCCCGAAAGAAATTTTTATCTTGCATAAAAAAATATTTATTACAAAACGCATTCTATGATTTTGAAGAGTACCTAGGCAGTAATTTTATAGACATACAGTTGTGATACTCAGTTATGATTAAATTAATTTTCTTTGTATCATGTTATCAATGTGTTTGTACGTAATCTTTTAGATATCTCAATTTTATCCTATAACTATTTTATACAGTTTTTATAGTGTTGTTATTTATTTATTTTATTAATTATAAACTTTTTTTCAACTCAATTTTATTGGTCTAACTAACTATTTTATTTTTCATTTGGTTTTAATATATATTAACAACATTCATCACAAACAATTTCTTTTAACATTTTAAATTTTATTTTATTTTTTAATTAAAATTTTGAATCACTTAATTATTTATTTACTGTATTGTTTTTATTTTAATTGTATGTCTAGTTTTTATATTATATCTATATTTAATCTTTTTTATATGACTTTTTTATCTTCAAGCAACTTGAAATATTTATTTCTAGCTTTTATATTTATATGTTATACTAATGCTTTGTAATCAGTTTTAAAATGTCATTTTTAATCTCGGACATATGTAACATATATGTTTATTATAAGATTATCTCTAGTTCTTAAGCAATTAATTGACGTATGTAAAACTCCAGTTGTAACAATAAAGTAATTATTATTATACAAAGAAAGGTCAGCAAAGAATAAAACAAAAAGAAAATCTACTCACCAGATAAATAAATAAATAAAATCACAAAAGAAGCCAAAGAAAAAATTAAAATCATTGTACAAATATAGGTCATCAAAAATAAAAAACCAAAGGAAAAAGTACCCCATTGTATGAATTCAGGACACTGAAAGAACAAAAAAAAAACATAAACAAAATCCAGAGAAAAATAATAGAATAGTGCATATAATGGAATGTATTAAAGTCCTTTTTTTTGCTATGCAAAATCTAGCAACTATATTTGAGTTCAATTTTGGAGATCTTTTTATTAAATATGCTACGTCAGTGTGAAATTTATACAAGATGAATCAACGTTATGTAGTGAATATGAAAGACAACGAACCTAATCAAAGCATGAGTTCAAAATTAGGCTAGGTCGTGATGTTTACGTAGCGAATCTGTCGGATACATCAGAAATTTTTGATCGATCATGTACATTTTTGTTGTACTATCTCTCCTGAATGTTCAAAATTTGTAACTGATTTTCATAGAGAATATCAATCTGAATAAATCGATTAAATTTAATATTTTATTAAAAGAGAGAATTAGTCGCGTTATTTCTTAGTGCTGTCTAATTGAATAATAATACTACTCTTATCTACTAAAAACATCGCTCTATATCAAAATGCAAAACATGCAGTGATCGAATACTTTCACGCTCTTAATAAATCCACAAAATATCAAACTGCTGTCTGACTCTACAATAAAGTGTAAAACTATACTATTTTAAGCAACGTAAAATAAGTTTTTTTTTAAATATTTTATACAATAACTAAAGAACTATTTCGTAAGAGACGCACTTTATAATTAAGAAAAATGTGTTTAATTAAACTTTGACTCTAGTATTTAGCATTTTAACCTACCTATTATGACCTTCTACTAGTACTGTAGATACTCGTAAATAATAGTATTATTATACAATCTATCATTTTATTAAAATCGTAAAACTTTAGACTAAATACATAAAGATTGCAAATTGCAACAGAACAACCTTGTATTATTTAAGATGAAATTAAACCTATACTCACCATAGGTAACATATGACTTAAATACAAACGTACAGTAGCTAATACAGAGGATGAAAAACAATTAATTGAATCTCAGAATAGACGTCATAAATAACAAAGGTTTTAAGTCAATTCTTAAGAATGAAAAGTTAAAAGGAAAAGAGTAGTAGTTCAAGACGGAATATTGGTAGAGTCAGGTAACTATTCTATTAAAAATATCGGTTTCAAAGAGAAGTGAATTAATTAGTAGTAATTTGGAAAACACATCTAAATAAAAAATACTATGATCCTTGAAACAGTAGTAGTTATGATATATAATAACAAAATTTTAAACTCTTATTCACACTGATGAGGCTTTACAACTCTAAATAATAAAATATCATTATTTTTCTGTACATTTGAAGTAAGAAAACTTGTTAGGAACTTGTTCACTTGGTACATTGATCAAAAAAAGAAAGGCAAAAAATAGTTATCCGAAAACATATCTACTTCAACTTTTGATTGAAGTACAGCTAAATTAAAAGATTTGTTTTATAATATGAAATTAATATTATACATAAAATACAAACCAATACAGTTCAACACAATATTAATGCTTTGTCATAAATAGAATAATACAGAATATGATTACTTAGGGCATACTAGCCTTCCTCCATACTCCAAATTTAATTAAGCAACTGAGAATAAAAACATTATGGAACAAAACAAGTGTTACTCTCCACATAATTCTCCATATTTAATTTAATAATTTGTTAATGATTAATATTGTTGTAATGACATAAGGAAAGATGAAAATTAAATTGTCACATTCTTAATTACTTGAAGTTATAAATATCCTTTTCTTCACAATCGTATTTATTATTTGTTTTTTCTTTCATTCTTTATAACAATATTTTGAGTGTATCACTTTTAAACAACAAATAGTGATTTGAAATGCTAATTAATTAATCGAACGCGTTTTAAGTGAGCCCATTGTTGACGTGTTCGTTACTTTTTATTTTTGTTTCATTCATTTCGGATCCTTTGAAGCGCAACGGACGTTTCGTCCTATTTATTTGCTGTTAACCTAACCGCCTGTATAATGCCTGACAAGTGTATTATCCAACGATTGTAATTTGCTTTTTAAATTAGTCTAGATAATTAGCGATCAGAGTTAATGCCGGGAGATAATTGGGCGTAATTCCAGAAATTGGATTATGCAATTAATTCGATGATTATCGCGCGCCTGGGTGGCCAAACAGTCGTAATTGTGATTGATCGGATCGAGCAACGCGATATAGTTGATGATTTCTGTGCTACTTTGGATATAAGAAATTGACGAAGAAAAATTCTGGTTATGTTTAATAATATAATTTTTGTTTTTTTTTGTTATGTTTGATACTCAAAAAATAAGAGAAAGTTTTTATAGGCTAAATTACACAGACAACCTCTCGCGGAGTCTGCGAACTTGCGAAGCTACCGGCCAACTTAATACAATGGAAGACATTGAAGCCTATGTAAATACGCTTCAACACTCCATTATAAAAGCATATAAGGACTCCTGCCCTGCGAGAGAGGTGGAAGACTCCGAGAACGCCACACCTTGGTGGTGCGGAGAACTCGACCATCTCAGAAGAGCTGCGAGAAAATCCTTTAACAAAGCAAAGAAATCTAAACAACAGTCGGACTGGATGGTCTATAAAAACATCCAACAAGACTACAAAAAACTAATAAGGCAAAAACAAAGGGCAGCCTGGCGGTCTTTTTGTGAGGAGGTTGAAACTACCTCGGCAGCTGCAAGGCTCAAAAAGATCATCTCAAAGGATCCCTCACGACAACCAGGTTGCCTAAAACGAGAGGACGGAAGTTACTCTTCTAACCTCTCGGAAGCAGCTGAGATTCTCATCAACACCCATTTCCCAGGATGTACGAACACCTCCGATGAAGGTTGGTCAGAACCCACACCCTCAAACCCCTCCAAGGAGGATTGGGAGGTGGCAGATCACCTCACGGAAGAGACACGTATAACCTGGGCAATCAAAAGCTTCTCACCATTTAAAGCGCCAGACTTGGACGGTATATTCCCGGCCCTCCTCCAATGGGGGCTGGACATATTATCAGCCCACCTAGCCAAAATCTTCAGGGCATGTATTGCGTTCAGATACATCCCTCTAGCTTGGAGAGAAGTAAAAGTTATCTTCATACCGAAACCTGGTCGTATAGATTATACACTAGCCAAATCACACCGCCCAATTAGTCTAACGTCATTTCTCCTGAAAACGTTAGAGAAATTATGCGAAAGATTAATTCGCGAGACGGCTTTGATTACGAATCCGATCCACGCTAACCAACATGCATACACTCAGGGGAAATCAACGGAGTCGGCTCTGCACACTGTTGTAGACCGAATCGAAAGATCGCTGGACAACAAAATGTCCACCTTGGGCGTGTTCATTGACATAGAAGGTGCTTTCGATAAAACGACCTTCAGAAAAATGGAAACTGCTCTCTCCACGCATGGTGTGAACCCCACAGTTAGTGGATGGATCAAAAGCATGCTGGAGAATAGGGCAGTCACAGTAAATGTAGGAAATACCACTGTCAGAAAGATCGTTGCAAAAGGCTGCCCACAGGGTGGAGTACTCTCACCACTCCTGTGGAACATAGTTGTTGACAGCCTACTGCGGCGACTTAACGATAATGGCTTCCACACCATAGGATATGCAGATGACATAACCATCCTGCTAACAGGCAGATTTGAGACGGTGCTATGCAGCTTGATGCAGGAAGCCCTCAAAATAATCGAATACTGGTGTAACGACCAGTCTCTGACTATAAACCCGTCAAAGACTGAAATGGTCCTCTTCACAAAAAAAAGGAAACTAGGTAAGCTAAAGCTTCCTATGCTCCTCAACACCCAGTTGACATTGTCGTCAGAGGTCAAATACCTGGGAGTGATCCTCGACAGCAAGCTGACGTGGGAACCACATCTCAAAATGAAATGTAAAAAAGCATGCGTCTCCCTCTGGCAATGCCGGAGGGCTGTGGGGCAGACATGGGGGCTATCTTCCAAGATAGCACTTTGGCTGTACACATCGGTAGTAAGACCAATGCTAATCTATGGAGCACTGGTTTGGTGGCCCAGAGCCAGACAGAAAACCTCAGCAAAGCAGCTTACTCAGTTGCAAAGGATAGCCTGCCTCAGCACGACCGGAGCAATGCGAACAACACCCACTGCAGCACTGGAAGCAATGCTCTGCCTTCCACCTCTCGACTTATACGTAGAGGAGATGGCCACGGCGGCAGCACTGCGCCTAAACTCAGTTGGACTTTGGTACAAAGGAGGCAGGGCTGGCAGACACTGTCACCTTTTAGAGGAGGCTGTCAAAAAGACACCCCTCCTTGGAAGGAAGACAGACAATTTGCCACCCTGCTACGTCTTCAATAGACCCTATAATGTATCGATAAAAAGAGGAACCGGGAGTGTAGAGGGTGGGGAAACCCTCCGAATTTACACCGATGGTTCTAAAACCAAAAGAGGATCCGGGGCGGGAATTTACTCGCAACAAATGGACCTCTCATTAGCTATACCCCTAGAGAAGCACACAACTACTCTGCAAGCAGAGATCGTTGGCATCATCCAAGGGGCGAAAGAAATCCTACACCGAGACATCCGTGATAGGAACATCCAAATCCTTACAGACAGTAGGGCAGCAATACTAGCAGTGAGTAGTCACAAGATCACCTCAACACTAGTAAAAGAATGTCACAACACCCTTAAACAAGCAGCACAATCAAACAGTATTGAGCTGCGCTGGGTCAAGGGACACAATAATGAAGAAGGCAACAGCAAGGCAGACGAGTTGGCGCGAGCTGGATCGGTTCTCAGTGATACCACGGACGGGCCTCCGATCGCGCCAACACCGAAATGCCTCACTGATATCCTCAAACAAAATACTCTCAAGATGCTAAAACAACGTTGGGACAACACCTCAGGCTGCAGGCAGGCCAAGGAAGCAATACGCTCACCCAATCTGAAAACAGCTGAATATTATTTGCGACTATCCCGGGGGAATTTGCGTCTTATCACAGGTATCCTTACGGGTCACTGTCAGCTAAGGAAACACTTGTTTACTATGGGACTGGTGGAAACCCCCATATGTAGAGCATGTAAGAAGAGGACGAGACAGTGGAACATGTGTTAACCACCTGCCCGGCTCTCGTCCACCTTAGAGAGTCCATGCTAGGGGAGCTCTGGCCGAACATGGCCAACATAAGGGATAACCCTCCAAGCGTTGTGCTGTCCTTTGCTCGCCACCTTGGGTGGCTAAATGAGTGATAGAACAACGCAGGGCTGTCCCAGTCAGGGGGGCACAATGGGCCTAGTGAGGCCTAAGTGCTCTGGTCAATGATTTGATCACCCTTGGCAAACTCAATCCAGATCCAGATCCAGATAGGCTAAATTAATTTTATTTATTGACTTTACATATTCACCGAAAAAAAATACTCCTAACATTTAATATAAATTTATAAACTACTTAACAATTTGGTTAACTAAGGCGTACCACAGGAAATCAAAATTAGCGATTCAGAAAAATTGTACTGCGAGACCGTTTTGCTACTATCCTCTAAATCGGTAATCAATGGTTCAGATGTTCCTAGTATATGAACTCTACCTCGCTGCATTCAAGTCTTTGGACTTTTATCAACCCATCCAAGCTTAGTGGCTTCCTTTGGCTGCGGAAAACTGTAGTTAAAGATGGAGAGTACCACTCACTGAAATAATGGTTTTGGCAGCTAAGACCTTTGTCAAGGATATCATTTATTTCACTTTAATAGCTTATCTAAATCGTTTTGGTAAGATAAAGCATATTGCTATACTTCTTGCCTAAATTAACATTCTTTTCAAGAAGCCGGAATTAATAGATATATACATATATTTATTGACAAATTTTACAATATTTACAATAACATAGTGAATAATGAATGAGGTGTTAGTGAATTAATTTGTCAAGAGGCTATCGACCAGAGGTCTTTCTACCTGGAATTAATATTTTAACTCAATCGCCCCTATAATCCGATTTGAGTCAGAAAACAATATAGAGATGACTGACCACTTTGAACAGTCTCTAGCATATGTTAGCGACAATTTTTAAGTTGCTTAGCACAATCTTAATATGTCTATTCTTCGATGTGTAGGAAAGAGTACTAATAGAGGGGCTCTTAAAAAAAATTGGCTATCATGTTTCTAAAATTTGAACGTTGGAAAAATTATTGCAATTATACTCAGAATAACTATGTTTAAAAAGTATGCAATGTATAAGTATATTTTTTATAATCATTTTAAAATGTACAAAAGACGTTCTAGAAAGCTAATTAATTGTAATTAACTAATTGTTCAAAATTCAAATACTGTTGTAAAATCCGGTTTATTTGCAATTATATATAAAATTGGTTTACTAAAGCTGGATTAAAATGGAACTACAATTAACTGCTCAAGTAATTCAACATTTATTGTTTTGTAAACCCATCCCACAGGTTCTAAATTTGATGCTATTATATATTAATTAATTTTTTGGATTTACTAACTTTTTCTTATAAAAATGTAGTTGAGTCGTTGAAAATTCTCATTAAATGGTGTTTATACACTCTGTGGATGTTTGGTTTAAATTCATAAAGGTAAATTTTAAGAAATGCAATATAAGCAAAGAGAAGTATTATATTTCTTGAATCACTTTCTCATTTATCACTTGGTGAAACATTTTGAACTATTACTGATAAAGGTCTAAATTAAATTACAATTGGTTTGTTTCACAACATTTCTATATTAACTCTTGATAATGCCCTTAAAAGCGAAACTAGTCGAGTAAGTATATTAGTATTATAATTTAAAATCATATTATGTATGGTTATGCAAATCAAATAGCAATTTTTAATGCCGAGGCTTTACTAAAACACTATTTTAATAATGTAATACTAAACAGTACTTCGAGACAATTTCCTGAAAAAAAAAACACTGTTAACCGAGCGGATCATCCAACAGAATCAACTCAACTAGTATGAAAATACTAAAAGTTCTTCACTTCTTCTGATTTCTGTTATTTATTTCTTTTTGGTGAAAGAATTGTTTTTCTAAAATTTTTAAACAAATGCTCCCTCAAAAATTACTAACAGTATGACCAGTAACTATATAGGCTGGCATAAAAGGAGATATTTTGATGGGTCAATTATTCTGCCAATTGTGTCAATTACAAATTAAACACAATGATTACTGTGTTTGTATAACTGACGTTTTTATTTGAGACTATAGTTTTAATACATGAGCGTATCATTTTCAAACCTGAAGTAAAGAGACTACAATCAACGCGGAGTAATAGAGTTAAAGATGACGGTGTATTTCAGGTCCAGCTGATTTTTGATTATTGGATATCGACAATGGAGCCCGGGCTTTATGAATTTTTAGAGGCTCAATGAGGTCCATTTTATTTTCTTCGGCAAAATGAATAACCGAAAATGCATCCTCTCTAAAAGAATGATAGTTTTCAATCGAAAGATGACTTAGCAATTTGTTTTGTCGAAAATAGTGTAAATGTTCCTCCAGTCTGTTCTTAAAATTACGACCACCTTGACCCACACACACTCCCACAATCCCACAATCATCACATGTTAATTTATATATCCCTGAACTGAACTAACTGGTATTTTTGTTTTTGGGTTAAATATGGAATTTTCAAGTTTAGTTTAGAATTAGCACTTAATAATGTTCCTGACTGTGAGTATAGTAAACATAAAATATCATTATAAATTAAAAACAACAAAATTATTAAGTCAATTAAACAGAAATTACAAAAGCCGATAAGGGAAACACTACACTTATTTTAGATAAAACTTTGTATATTAATAAAGTAGATAATTTATAAGGTAAAGTAAACGCTTTGCTTAAAAATTTCACATGTTGAATGTCGAAACTGTGACATATATTTCACCACACATTGGCTTCATCAGGTATATAATTAATAATAATAATTTATTTCCCAACAGAAAATAAGTTAACTATTTACACTAATACGCCTAATAAATTGACAATGGGGTACAAAGAGTAAATATTTGTCAAATAAAACACCTAGATCTTTTACGTTTTAGTTTGTATAGTAATATATTTTGATTAATAGTATCGAATGCCTTACTGAAAATCTGTGTGGATAAAATCTACTTGAAAGCATTGGTCAAGATGTTAAGATATATATTCGGTAATATTTAGTAAATTCGTTTGCGTTGATCGCCTTTTTACGGAACCATGTTGTTTGGTTATTAATTGGGCTCCAACATGATTATATATCTTATAATCAATGATTATTTCAAAAACTTTTGCAAAGTTATTGAGTATAGATCAATAATATTTTTACATCCAGACTCATGTATTGGTGATACTCTCGTAGTTTTCGAGATTCGTGGAAAATTCATTGACGTTACTAACCAACTCCTCTATGATACAACCCTAGTTATCCCCATTCAAGAACGCTTTCGATTACTATCAGAAAAAATTTTCAAAAATCCTTTCAACTTCCATATATTACCCCTTTACTGTCATCCTAGAAACTCTAGAATAAATCCTAAATTTAAAAATCCCAATTCAACCATATTCGATTTCATATCATCATTTCTGACTGACGCCATGTGACTAGACAAAACAAGGCAGAAAGACCTCTGGTCGATAGCCTTTTGACAGATTAACTCACTAACACCTCATTCATTATTCACTATGTATTTGTAAATATTGTAAAATTTGTCAATAAATATATGTATCTCTCTCATTGACGTTAAAATTATGGATACAATACATGATTGTTTTAGACTACAACATTTCTTAAGTACTAATACATTAGAGCGGGCAGAGGAGTTGTGTACAATTCAATGATCCAATAATGATAGACGATTTCTTTATTTTATAATTATAAGTTGCATCATCCAATTGTACACAACTCATCTCTTCCTCTAATGTGATAGTATTTAAGAAAGTGTTATAGTCTAAATCATTAATCATCTGCCTAATGAAGCCACTGTGCGGCAAAACATACATTGCAGTCTCGACATTAAATCGGTGAAATTATTAAAGCAATCGTGTTATTTACCTTATATATTATGGAATTTTACCTAGTAACAGCCTCGTCAATTCGATAAGTAATAATTAAAATAATCAGGATATCATTGAATTAACGGCAGATCCGAAACCAAAATTGCAACATTCAAATTCACAATAAATTCAGGTAATTCAATTTTTAACCAGCACAGTAAAACTATTTATTCCCTATGAATCCAACCTGTCTTAGATTATATGGTTTACTTAAAATGCATAAAGATAATTCTTCCACCTGCCTTGTAGTTTCTTCAATTAATTCTCCCGCTCATAAAATTGCATCTAACCTTAATTCCCTATATAAAGAATCAACATATTTTAAATTTTTTGAATTTTGAATTTTTCTAATAAGAACATATCAGATCAAACAGATTTTATAGATATCTTAGAAATCATTTTAGATAATAATTACTTATTATTCCTCTCTTTAAATCCTCATTTAACAGAAAAATAGATATCATTAAATGCATTGCTGTTTCCAACGGGTATCTAACCTCAATGATCGTCAAAATAATCTAGAAACAAAAAATAAAAAGAAGAACAGGCGGGTAAATGTGAGTTTGTGCTGGGTGTTTGAAATTTTAAGCGAGAGAAGTATAGTATTAAAAATTAATATAGGTGCAGTTATGTATAAATGGATGAAATATACTGAAATATTGGACTGTATTATAAAGTAACTAAGGATTATTATATTAAAGAATTGATGTTTTATTTTTGAAAGGTTTGTTTAAGTAGGAATATAACGGCTTTATGGAGGAATGACTTAGGTCGTTTAGACATTGTAACTCACTATTGTTATTAATGAATTTGTCAATTTTGTACATGAGTGGTTATGAATAAATAGGCGTCTTCCAAAATTGGAGTTATGTTTTTGGTTTAAATGTTCTTTAAGTCGTACTTTAAGAGCTCGTCCATTTTCTCCAATGTATGTATGATAATGTTTAATTCATTATTATATTCTGTGTTATTCTGAGAGATTTCTATTAGTCGGTGTATTAAGAAATGAAAAGACGAGAGCTTGTGTGAGTGATGGTGTGACGCGTGAGAGTAAATTATGGTATCAGTTAAGATAGGTTTTCTGTAGATTGAAAATTTGATATGTGAGTTGTTTTTGGTGAAAGTTGGATCTAGGTCTCTATGGTAAATTTCATTTGGTTGTGTATGGAGTTTAGATATTCATGAAATAGAGAAATCTTATTGTGATCGTGTTCTCGTCAAATGCAGAGGATGCCGTCCACATATCTTTTCCAAGTGATGATTTTGGTGGCTAAGGGGTGTTTAAGCAATTTGTCCTCAAAATCTTTGGGAAAAATGTCGGCTAGCAGGCCGAGGAACTCACTAAATGTCCGATGGTCTCCCTATATGTAAATGGCGGACGCCAAATTAAATAGTGCTATCTCATCTAATTATACTGTGCAAACTCGTAGTCAAAAAGTTAAAGAAAGTGTATCATGTGAAATATGTAATATGGAAATTCATCCACAGAATATGTCGGAGCATAAGTGTGATCGAGAAATATTTAACAGCTACCATCTTGTGAGATTGGGGTTAGTCTGAGCAGAGATAATTATTTTATAGAAATAGGACTTCTACGAACGTAAGTAACCGAACTCCAAAGTAAGAATGACTACAAAAATATTTGTAGTTGAAAATGATGACATTAATCTTAAGTAACTTTATTAATAATTTTAAAATACATTTCAATGCTCATTTTCCTTGCATCTCCTCTAAACAATCAACCTCTAAACATATACATTGGATTACGGAAGAATTACAACAAGTGTCAACATTGCAAATGCTTTCCACAATAAATATAGCCTTTAAATCAGAATACAAAGCCACTCAAAAGCAATATAAAGAAAAATTATGTTCAACGCAGAAAGAATATTACATAAGTAAAATAAACAAATCTAAAAATACCTCTAAGGAAGCCTGGAAAATTATTAATAAACAAAGAAACAAAAATAAATCACATAAAGTACCTTCACATAGCAATACAACTGAATTAGCAAACAACATCAACGATTATTTTATTAATACAATCAAATCAATGCAACAAATTGCCAGTAATTCTCAAAATGTCAATTTCCACGTCCAAATTCCTATAAACAATAGTACAATATTTTTATATCCAGTCACAGACAGTGAACTATTTAACGTAATATCAGATCTAAAACATAAAAATAAATTTGCATGTGGGGTAGATGAAATCCCTATGCACATAATTTTCACATCATTTCAATACATAGTAGACCCTCTATTAACAATAATAAATAAATCTTTTACATCTGGCATATTTCCAGAAGTACTGAAAACAGCCCTCATTACACCTATCCATAAGAAAGGTGAAGCAAATACTCTAGGCAATTATAGACCAATAAGTGTATTATCCAATTTTTCGAAAATATTAGAAACGCTTGTATGTAAAAGAATGTTAATTTTTTTTAATAAACATAAACTATTTAACAAACACCAGCACGGCTACATTCCTGGAGAGAGTATCAACACAGCACTATTTGATTATATTAATAATATCATAACCACTCTCGAAAATGGTGAACTTGGTTGTGGAATATTCCTAGACCTTTCGAAAGCATTCGATTGCATCGAACACGAAATTCTATTATCCAAATTAGAATATTATGGAATCAGGGGTACAGCTTTGGCTTGGTTTAGGACGTATTTAACCAACAGAAAACAAGTAGTCAAATTAAATGTTAGCAGCTCATGCACATTTTCAGAATCTAAAGAGACAAATATAGGACTTCCTCAAGGTAGCGTTGTAGGGCCCATATTACTCATAATATACACCAACGACATAATAAACTAGTATAGTATAGTATAATATCATTTGAAGACGATACAAGCATATTAATAAGAGCCAAAACATACACAGAACTCAACACACGTTGTGAAAATAATTACAATAGCATCCACGAATGGTTTAATAATAACAAACTAACGCTCAATACAACAAAAACTAAATTTGTCTTATTTCAAACAAAACAAAACATATATGAAATAAACAATTTAATAATAAATAATGTCAATAAAACAGCAAGTAATTTTGTACGATTGCTAGGTATAGAAATCGATGCACATCTTAAGTGGCTTAACCAAATAGAGATGCTTTCAAAAAAATTAAGTGGTATATGCTTCTGCATACGCACCTTAAAAGATATGATAGATTTCACTAGTATAAAAATTGTATACAATAATGTTTTCGTCTCGAATATGCGATATGGAATATGTTTTTGGGGACATAGTAAACAATGTTCCTCAATATTTGTCATTCAAAAAAGAGTCTTGAGAATAATGTATAGTCTCGGATTCAATACTTCTTGTAGAGGTATATATAAACAAAACCGCTTGCTAACATTTTACGCGCTGTACATATTCGAATGTTTAACATTTATTCATAAAAATAAATTGATATTTTACGAAAATAAAACATTCCACACGTAAGACACAAGACATGCAAATAATTATAACATCCCCAAACACAGGCTCACTTTATCAGAAAATAATATAAATTACAATTGCATCAAATTCTTTAATCACTTGCCAGATAATATCAAAACAATAGAAAACAGAAATAAATTTCAAAATACATTATTTGATTTCCTCTGTAACAAAGAATTATACAGCATAAATGAATACTTCTCCTAATTTTCCTTAAATTATATATATGTTACTTTTTTACTTTTCCTTTTTGACGCCTTTCTTCTTCAATTATACATAGATTTTCTGTTATAATTTTTTAGAAGAAATAAAGATTATTATTATTATTATTATCGGACATTTAGTAGTAGTTCTTATTGAAGATTTCGTTCGGTAATGTGTTTAATTAGTCTATAAATGTTGTAGCTGTCAGTTTTATTATTAAAATTTTGGTCTAGCATGTTTGAAACTGTCATCAATAGGGACATTGGCATATAGGTTGGTAACATTAAAATAAATTATGGTGTAATCTTGTGGCAGACTTAGTTGTTGTAAGTTAAGTATTTAATAATATATATGGGGGTGAATGGTATATGTTGTTTAAAAATATGTTAGATGAATTTTGCAATAAAATGAACAGGGGTTTTGTAAAATGTGACAATAGGTCGTATGTCATTTTTATGCAGTTTAGGTTGCGAATACAATTTTGAGAGTTGTGAATTTATTGGCATTAATCGTGTGAATTCAAAAATTTTTGTATAGCCATTTATTTGAACATAGTTACTGTTATTATCGTTACACCATATTTCACTAAGACAGGTTATATTAGGTTTGTAGTCGTCAATTGAAATTTCCTTACACTTATTTATTAAGCTCCTTATATTTTGGTGCACGATTGTAGTTTGGATTTTGTCAGTTTTTATATTGGTTTTTTGATAAATGTTGGTTTATATTACGTTCTTCGAAAAAAAATTGTAATTACTTACATGGATTCCTGTAGGCCAGAGTATATGATCTAATAAGATGTTTCCAAGTTCTTTGGAAATTCCTATTTTTAATCACTTATATTTTTCTGATATTCCTCGGTCTATATGTTATATTGTTTCGATTATATACAGTATATTTTGTGAATTTGGCGAAATTTAGCTACTCAATCCACCATTAGAATTCACTTTCTTATCAAATCTTAAACTTTTCATATATTTTTAAACTGTCTGGCAAGTTTTAAACATTCTCAGATGAGGAAGTTCAAAGAAATATAATTTTGATAAACTTTAGAGCAAATTTTAACGTTTCGTCTAAAAAAATACTGTATTGCGAATTTAAAGTTATTCAGAAACTTAAAAACTTATCTAAAAAGTTTTTTCAACTATAGTTTCTTTACAAATGTTCAAAAATTATAAAATTTTAATTATTTTCTCTTGTACATTGTTAAATCTTTGAAACAGTTTTAAATTGATAGATAAATTTTGATCCGTAGACAATATATTACAATATGGCGCCTAAATCTACATCGGGCGATGAAAATATTGTGTGCAAACTATGTTCAGTACCAGTGAAAAAATTTGTATCGTGCAGTATTTGTGGGAGCAACTACCACGCAAACTGTGTGATTAAAATCTGTGAGATGTGTGTTACCGCTGATGGAAAAATCCAGTGCTGCAAAACGTTAACCTCGAGAGAACCGAAGAATGTCGTCCCAAAGTCAATGGAAAACGACGACGTATTTGTGGCCGATATCGACTTCCAGATGGACGCATATTTGTACCTAAGTGCCTAAAACAACTTGCAGCTTCTCAGTAGCACAAACAAAAATCTGACGAAAGAAGTGGAGATATTGCAAGGTAAATTAAATATATTTCAACAGCTACATGTAAACAACACACAAATTCCCGCCATTGCGGTGGAACAGCATATGTGTGCCAAGGACATAAATTTTCTTATCCCAGTTTTGGATACAACTATATGCAACCCAGTAAACACTGAAGATAAAGAAAATAAAACTCTGGTCATCGATGCAAACAAATCGTCTCACTCGCAAGACCATTTAAAATCGATCCATATAGACACAGTAAATATAGAAAATGCTGAAATTGATAATAATGCATGGAAAACAGTTAACAACAAACAAAGGAAACCTAGGAAGAAAATTATAGGGCAGGATACACTCAGCAATTTTAAAGGAGTTGAAAAGCGAGCTCACCTACACGTATATCGGGTTCATCCGGAGACGACAACGGAAGATATCAATACACATTTAAAGAAACATAAAATTCAAGTAATTAATTGTGAAATGTTGAAATCCAGAAGGCCAGAAGAATATACTTCCTTCAAAATATCTATACCTTTTAATCAATTACAGAAAATAGAAAAACCTGAGTTATGGCCAAGAGGAGTTGAAGTAAGGCGTTTTTATTCAAACTACATCAAATACGTTGTTCAACAAAACAACAGCTTAAACTTTTTAGATCTAAATATTTCAAAAACAGACAAAAACACACTTGCATACAAAACTTTTAGAATAGAAACAATTACAGATACTATAATTCCAAAAGACTCGAATACACCTAATCAAATAAAATATAGCACCTTTCATTCATTTTTGCACCTCTAAACCAAGTTGACTTTGAAAAAGAATTGAACATAATCAAGACCATAGCCACTAACAATGGTTATAAAGAGCAACTGATAGACCATATGCTTAAAAAGAAAAAACGCAAAAAATTACAAAATAGTTATTTAAGGTACAAGTGTAAAAAGTGATGCTTTATTGCACGAACTGGCGTTTAAAAACACGAGCGAGGAACGAGCGAGTTTTTTTAAACGCCAGTTCGTGCAATAAAGAAACTTTTTACATGTGTGCCTTACAAAATTTTATCTTCGATCGTAAATGATTTCAAAGAATATATTCTCATGAATAATATTTTAATGTCAATTCAATAATTCAAATAATGAAAACATATTTTACCCGCAGTGCACTAATGAAAGCGTTACTTAGCAACCAGTAAACAAGTTGCACAAATGTCGGCCGCCATTATTATTTATGGAAAAAATGTTCGCTTTATTGTAATCGCTTCGACTTGCATTAAATGAAATCTTCAGAGTTCTTAAATCTGCCATTTGGTTTGTATTATATATTTTATTTATAGTTTATTAGTTATTTGTATCAATTAATAAAAAATTAAGCTTTTCGTCGAAAATTTGTTGCTATATATATTCATCTGTCAAATTTGACATTTCTGTGCAATAAAAACAGTTTAACATTACCGTGCAATAAAAACGTAAAAAAGCACTAGTGCTTTAAAAAGCCACTTTTACAATGAAAAATGTTGCAAAAAGCGTCTACTTTCTGTACGATCGTAGATAAATACTTTTATAGTGTGACAAAATTGGAAAAACGTAATTGGAACAGGTTAGAATATATAAAAAATCTTTCACACAAAATTAAAA
Source organism: Ontholestes murinus (assembly GCA_963969525.1). Lineage (NCBI taxonomy): Eukaryota > Metazoa > Arthropoda > Insecta > Coleoptera > Staphylinidae > Ontholestes > Ontholestes murinus. The sequence goes on from CAXAKX010001021.1 coordinate 22,172, forward strand.
CTATATTACAAGGGAAAGAAAATAACATCATTTTGTCGAACTCAATAAACTTAGGAAAATTGTTAATTAATAACAAAATAACATCATCAAACAAATTTAAAAAGAGCGGAGTGTATGAATTGAAGTGTGATGAATGTGATTCAATATATATAGGACAAACTGATCATTTGAATCTAGAATAAAAGAACACCGCAATGATATATTAAATAATAAACAAACGACGGGTCTCGCTAGACATTGCATCACATCCAATTATATCTTCAATTCCAATAATTTTAAAATATTGTATTCAGGTAACAAGGTATTAGTACTTAATCACCGAGAAGGATTGGAAAAAGCGGTAAACGCAGGCAAACAAGTTGTCAACGACATGGACGAATTATGGAATTCCCCAATATTAAATGCTCTTATTACCTGAAAGTATTTATAGTCTCAAAAAATCCATTTTGTACATCATTCTTGACAATAATC
>CAXAKX010001022.1:0-39369 GCA_963969525.1 Ontholestes murinus
AAGTGAAACTTTTTGAAAGTCACGTATTTCAGCCACAATATTCCGTGCCGTATAGCGTGAATAACCCTGTATATATATATATATATATATATATATATATATATATATAATATATATTATATATATATACAGGGTGAGTTTTTTTCGATGTTTTCTATGGGGATCTCGGAAACTATAAGAGATAGAGAAACGGTTAAATGGGGAAAGAAGTGTAGATTTACGAGACGAATAAAATTCCACTTTCAAAGTTTTCAAAAAAGTCAAGGGTAACTAGATATTTTGAAAAAAGTAAAAAGTGTCAATTTTTTCAAATCAATATATCTCGGTTATTATAACAGATAGAAAAAAAAACTGTAGAGGACAAAGTTTTAGATAATTTTATGCAGATTAATATAAAATTTTTATCGCCATTATTTTCCGAGATATGATGCAAACCTACATTTTTTTTAAATGGAAACCATAGTTGGCTGTGACCTCATTCAAAAGGTATTTTTTTTCTCTTTAATCCAATATGGCATACGACATAGTTATTTCTAAAAATAAGTGAGTTATAGTCATTTTAAATTTTATTATAAATAAAAAATGGGTAGCCATGAAAAAGGTGAAAGTAAAACAATTGCAGTTGTTTATAATAATAGCAATATTGTAATGATTAGTTTTACAGAGATAAACCAAAATGAAACACAGCATAAAGTAATACCTGTAATTATCAAAATATTAATGGGAGAGAAATTTTAATATTAAAAAATATGGCCAAAGAGTCCACTATTAATATTATTATGACATAAATTATATCTTTATAAAATTGAATTTATGGCTTTTTTGACTATTCTGATGTAAATTGAATTAAATGTTTCAATAACAGCTAGTTTATGATCCTCCACGGATTGATATGATTTTTCATATACTTTGTTTTTTACATAACCCCACAGAAAAATTCTAAAACGCGCAGATCGGGAGATCTAGGTGGCCCTGGGATTGGTTTATTTCTTCCCACTTATGAGTTAGGAAAAGCATCATTTAAATAATTTGTAAAGCCAACATGTTATGAGGTGGAGCACCGTCATATTGAAACCATTTCAATCTTGCTTCTAATGATAAATTTAAACAATCGAGAGTATCTTCAAATGTTTTCTGAAGAAAATGAAAGTAATCATTTTCACTTAGTGAGCTTTCAAAAATATATGAACCAAGAATTATTAATCCAAACACACCATGGATTAAACCCAAATTTAATTTGTAGTTTTCTCTGTGAAACTTCTCGTGGATTCTCTTGAGTTCATCTATGTTCATTAAAAATACCACAATTAGTGAACCGCAATTCATCTGTTCATAATATTTTTGTAAGAAACGTATTATCTTCTTGACAAATGTGTTATACCACATACAGTAGGCCATTTGATAATTACAAAATTATTATTCTTACACTGGTTTTTCATTTTTGTTTAACTTGTAAAACTAATAATTACAATATTGCTATTATTATAAACAACTGCAATTGTTTTACTTTCATCTTTTTCATGGCTACCCATTTTTTATTAAAATAAAATTTAAAATTACTATAACTCACTTATTTTTAGAAATAACTATGTCGTATGTCATATTGGATTAAAGAGAAAAAAATTATCTTTTGAATGAGGCCATAGCCAACTATGGTTTCCATTTAAAAAAATGTAAGTTTGCGTCTTATCTCGGAAAATAATGGCGACAAAAATTTTCTGATTATTTTTTATTAATCTACATAAAATTATCTAAAATTTTGTCCTCTACAGTTTTTTTCTATCTGTTATAATAACCGAGATATATTGATTTGAAAAAATTGACACTTTTTACTTTTTTCAAAATATCTAGTTACCCTTGACTTTTTTGAAAACTTTGAAAGTGGAATTTTAATCGTCTCGTAAATCTACACTTCTTTCCCTATTTAACCGTTTCTCTATCTCTTATAGTTTCCGAGATCCCTATAGAGAACATCGAAAAAAACTCACCCTGTATATATATATATATATATATATACATACATACATACATACATACATACATACATACATATGAACCCATGTGTTCCATTTAATAATTTAACAATTAAATTTAGTTGCCTAGTAATAAATACTTAATAACATATGAAACTAAACAAATTTAATTAAAAATTATGATGATAATAAATAAAACCTTCACTTTGATAAAGACAAGTTGAAATTGTTGGAAATATAGTCACTTAACAAAGTCATTGTTAAAATTATTTTATTTTTTTTTACTTGTGAACAATAAAGTTTAACGAAGTAGAAGCCTCGACGGTTACCAGTATGATGATAATAATTTGAATTAATAATTACCAATAAATAAACAATTAATTTCACCAAGTTTCGCATCAATCGTTTTATTTTTTCCAGGTAATGCATTTCATATGAAAGTCAGTGTATTTGTATATATATATACATACATATGAACCCATGTGTTCCATTTAATAATTTAACAATTACATTTAGTTGCCTAGTAATAAATACTTAATAACATATGAAACGAAACAAATTTAATTAAAAATTATGAATGATAATAAATAAAACCTTCAGTTTGATAAAGACAAGTTGAAATTGTCGAAAGGATAGTCACTTAAGAAAGTCATTGTTATACAAACCAAGTTAAAATTATTTTATTTTTTTTACTTGTGAACAATAAAGTTTAACGAAGTAGAAGCCTTCACGGTTACCAGTATGATGATAATAATTTGAATTAATAATTACCAATAAATAAACAATTAATTTCACCAAGTTTCGCATCAATCGTTTTATTTTTTCCAGGTAATGCATTTCATATGAAAGTCAGTGTATTTGTCGTTCGTTGACTGGGTAAATTTTTGAATTTTTAAATATAAAACTGTATTTCGATCGTACATGCTAGCAGAGAGCCGGTGAAATTCAGAATGTGCTCGAATAGATACGGACAAGCACGCGAGGTCTGCAACAAAAACTGCTCTTTTTTCTCCAATCAGCCATCATCAGTTTTTAATTTTATCTTAACGATTGTTTATGTAGTTTTAAGCGGTTTATATATATATATATATATATATATATATATATATATATATATATATATATATACAGTAGACGCCGCTTATTAGAATCACGGATAATGTTATCAATCGGATATTGTTATCACTTTTGCGAAGAACGGGCCGAACGTGTAATACTACATACAAAAATTTTCGTTTATAGTAATCATGATTTCGGTTTATGTTATCATTTTTACTTTCCCTATATACGAAGTATATATAGGGGAAGTATTGTGATCGTGATTTTTTTGCGGAAAAATATAACTAATTTCTGGAAAAATAAAATTATGTCTCTGTGTGTGTGTGTCTGTCTGTCTGTCCGTGGGTGCTGTATCTCAAAAACGACTGATCCGATTAAGATGAAACTTTAAACTTGAGGTTTTATCGTTAAAAACTGGAACTGAAAAAGCTTTTGGTAAACATTCATAAACCGGAAGTGGGTGTTTACTCGAGGCGTTTTTTGTTTTTTTCCGATATTTTTTTTAATATGAAAAATATTACAAAACTTTTCAAACAAAAGTTAAAGAGAATGAGAAATTGAAAAAAAATTGTAAAAATATATTTTTCATAAAATTCTTAACTTTCGAGAAAAAAAAAATAAAAATTGAAATTTTTGACATTTTTTGCCAATTGCTAATAAACTATTGAAGCAACATGAAAGTTATATAACAAATAATTGTAGAGAATTCAAAATGTTACGTTATTATAGTTTGTTACGTTATATATTTTTATTTAAAATAAAGTTTTGTTTTTCGGCTATTATTATCAATCGGTTATTGTTATCAAAAAACCCCGAGTCCCGTTGTGATCACATTAAGCGGCGTGCACTGTATATATATATATATATATATATATATATATATATATATATATATATATATATATACCCGTGTGTTCTATTTAATAAATTAAGAATTAAATTTATTTGCCTAGTAATAAATACTTAATAACATATGAAATAAAACAAATTTTAATAAAAAATATGATGATAATAAATAAAACATATAGTTTGATAATGAAATTGTCGAAACTATAGTCACTTAATAAATTCAGTGTTATACAAAGTTAAAAAAAATATTATTTTTTAATTGTATAACGAACGGCTTAGCTATAAAACCCGTTAAGCCCCTTAATGGCGGAAATATTCGTGAATAACCCAGAAGAAATATTAGTGAAATTACCCACTTTTAATAATTGTATTTACTGGTACAGGTACGTTGATGATCGTGGCATACAAAGGTACAGACCGACCATTAAACGCGTTTCTTAACATAATAAATACACAACACAATTAAATAAATTTCACTATGGAAACAGAAGTAGAAAAATCAATTAACTTCCTAGATTTAACCATTACTCAAATAAATAATAAACAGGGTTATGCAATTTATCATAAACTAACTCATACAGATATGACAATACACTTTAACGGAATATAAATTCCACTAAATTCTTAATTAAAGCCCATATTTAATGTTTCAAATATTTCAATAGTCAGGCGCAGAAAAAATGTATGAATTAAAACACAAACTTTAAACTCTCGGGCCAACGTTTCGTTTGATTTATTCAAACTTCTTCTAAAAACTATAACGTTTTAATTAATAATTAGTAAAATATACAAATATTTAACTGAACAATTAGACATTAAGAGGAAATAACAATTATCTCGAGTATTGTTTGGTTGACTGTGTAAATTTTTAAATTTAAAATTGTTAATAATAAGTAGAGAGCGGATTTCTAGCATTATGCTTATCCATAATATTAATAGCATCGAAAAAATTTCTTAATATCTATACGAATCTTGAAGAATGTGATTACTTAGCGCTAAGTTTTTTTGGGCTTTTTTGCTTATTTTGACTTTTTGTGCTTATTTTGACTTTTTATGCTTATTTTCATGCTTTTTTTAGATTTTGATGCTTATTTGGAGCATTTTCCTAAACATTTAAAAAACATTTAATAATAATTTCACGCTGATATTAAATTAATGTGCTAATATAGAGAATTTTCGTAAAAATCTGTATCCCATCATTTATAGATTATATTTGTATTACATATTTTCTTCGTGTCTTTTGACAACATGATTGTTAAAAATCTTCATAATATGATACAATAATTATAATGAATTTTATTATTAATAAATATTAGTATAAATTACCAATTTACAATGGATACGTTTATAAATAAGTAGATATAATAGACCGTCTCATTATTCAGATAATACAGACGAACGCTTCATAGGAATCACACCTATGATATTCCGGATGTAAACGTCGTTAAAAAATAAATAGGAGCCCCAGTAAGTATTAAATGTAAACAAATTTAAGTGATAGCTAATAATCAGGTGTTCTGCAACCGTATCAATTTCCTTCTCTCGGCAAAAGTACCGATGGGACAACTGGCGCATATTTACCGTTTTCGTTAATTTTCATATTCAAACTCGCATTCATAAACTATTGAATTGACATTCCAAAAACTTTGCTTATTTATCAAAAATTACTATATGCGTGAATCGTATTAACCTGGGGAATCACAGATAAATTATATTATATAATTCACATGTATATTTAACCCATAATGCAAAAGGTGAAAACCACAATACAAGAATTAATTAGAGGCTATCCAGAATTAATAAGTGAAAATTATACATTATTTTGTAAGGCATGTTTAAAAATAGTGAGTTTTATTTTAGTTCCCAACTGCATCCTAACTAGTCAAGACTTGTATGTAAAACAAGTTATGACAACACTACGTCAAGAACGTTTGAAAAAGTTCAAAGCTGAACTAACAAAACAGCACAATTTCACAATCTTTAGCATCATCTTCAATTAAATTCACATTTGTGCAAAATACTTTTACATTCTAATATCCCTTTAAGAAAATTACAAAATAATGCATTTAAATCTTTCTTGGGAAAATATTGTAAAATACGCATTCCCGAGAAAAAATTATGTAGCTCTTAGATACTATGAAACCATACAAAAAATTAAAGATATTATTAACAATAATTATATGTGGTTTGGTGTGGATGAAACCACAGACTTGTTTAATTTAATAATATGAGTTTAACATGAAGACATCCGACCAACAGTATTTTGATATATACAAAAGAATTGAAGAAAACTGATAATAACATTATAGCAAAATTCATAAATGATAGACTGACAAGCTTATTTTTGCCGTAGACAATACCAAGTTACAAAATTTTACTAATAATGCATTTTGTGCATTGTACAAGTTTAGCACATGAATAGAAACGAATTTCTGAAACTATAAGAATGAAATTTCCATTTGTAGATTTAATTAAATATGGAAAAATAGTTCTTATATTCTTCTGTGAGTACAATTATTCAAGAAGTCATTATCTGATATCTCACTGCCCCATAAACCAGTGCTAACAAAATGGGGAATTTGGCTATATGCTACAATGTACTGTACAATTTTGAAGAATTTAATAAGGTTATATACAACTTTCCCGAAACGCCAAGCAAATCAGTTAAAGACTGTTAAACAGTTCTTAAGAAACAAGAGCTTCCTTCAAAACAATTGAGTTACATAAAATCGCGTTTAAATTTTGTGAGCAACACAATCAAATCTTTATAAAAGCAGATTCATTTTAGAAAATACCTGCATGCATTGGCCAAGAAATCAAAATAATATCGAAAGAAGAATTCGTTGAAAATGAAGGATTTTTAATATTAAATAAATTAAACTTGATTTGGAATGGCAATTTTCAAATGGATCCAGCTATAATTTAAAATAAAGAGAAGCTTTTCTACTTTCAAAAATTTATTGAGCGTCAGAAGTAATAATTTTTACAATTAAACCCTTAGAACAACATTTAATGATCTACTGTTTTTATGAATAGATTTTAGTTATTTTGAAACGTATACAAAATTACAATTTAATTTTTAAATACTTACATGATATTATATATTGCGTAAAGAAAGTATGTTTATTTTAGTTTTAAGCCAAATTTCTTTGTAAAATATGTTGATAACCGTGTAACATATCAAGAAAATATAGTTTTCTTTAGTGCTTTTTTCGTGTTTTTATGCTTTTTTCCTGTTTTTATGCTTTTTTAATGCTTTTTTTCTCTAAATTTTGTGCCTTTTAATGCTTTTTTAGTGCTTTTTTTTCGTGTTTTTATGCTTTTTTCCTGTTTTTATGCTTTTTTAATGCTTTTTTTCTCTAAATTTTGTGCCTTTTAGAGTGCTTTTTTTCACATTTTTTAAGCTTTTTTATCCGCTCTCTAATAATAAGTATTTCGATCCTACATGCTAGCAGAGCGCCGGTGAAAATCAGAATGAGCTCGAATAGATACGGACGAGCACGCGAGGTCTGCAACAAAAACTGTACTTTTTTCTCCGATCAGCCTTCGTCAGTTTAATTTTATCTTAGCGATTGTTTATGTACTTCTAAGAGGTTTATAAATATATATATATAATGAATATTGTAGTAGAACCCGTGTGTTCCATTTAATAATTTATCAATTAAATACTTAGTAACATATGAAATGAAACAAATTTAAATAAAAATTATGATGATAATAAATAAAACTTCTAGTTTGATAATGACAATGAAAGTTGTAATTGTTGAAACTGTAGTCACTTCATGAAATCAGTGTTATACAAACAAAATTAAAACGTTTTTTATTTATTTTTTTACTTGTGAAGAATAATGTATATTGAAGTAGAAGCCTTCACGGTTAAGAGTATGATGATAATAATTTGAATTAATAATTACCAACAAATAAACAATTATTTCACCAAGTTTCGGATCAATCATATTATTTTTTTCTGGGTGATGCATTTCATATGAAAGTCAGTGTATTTGTCGTTCGTTAACTGCGTAAATTTTTGAATTTTTAAATTTTAAACTGGTAATAATGCAAATATTCCGATTGTACATGCTAGCAGAGCGCTGGTGAAATTCAGAATGTGCTCGAATAGATACGGACGAGCACTAGAGGTCTGTAACAAAAACTGTACTACCGGATTTCTATATATATGTATAGGGGGGTAAGACTCCATTGAGTGTTCGGTCTACTTAAGAAATCAGAATATCACCTAATACTCTTTTATCTTTACTAGCCAATATTTCGGGAAACTATTCTCACTTCTTCAGGGAATTAGTATATTTTACATTTTGACTATTATTTTAACATTTTAAGCATTAATTTCTAAATTGTTAGTTAATTGATATTTTGTTACTTTAAAATGTTCCATGCCATTGGCATGTTGCAATTGTCCACACATACGCAACCTTAACAAGATCGGAATTCACGAACCTCAATATCTGTAAGTTCATGTATTGTATTATAAGCAGAATGTTATATTATTAGTAACTAACTACGTTCATTGTAGAGCCCCGAAGAAGGGAACATAGTTTCTCAAAATATTGCCTAGTAAAGATAAAAGAGTATTAGGCGACATTCCGATTTCTTAAGTTGACCGAACACCCAATAAAGTCTTACCCCAAACTATCTCCCGGTCAAGAATAGAAACTATATATATATATATATATATATATATATATATATATATATATATATATATATGTACATTGTCAATGTTCGGCTTTAATCTTCGAATTTGCAAGTTTTTGATGGTTCTAAAAAGAACCGATTTGCAACGTTTCGACCAAGTCGCATTGGTCTTCTTCAGGCGGTGTTCGATGGGGAACTGCGATCGTGCTAAGTGGAACTGCGCTATTTATACCTGCGGTGTTGGCGGTTGACGTTTGGCGGCGCGTGTGCGGCTTCTTGTAATAGGGCCGGTCGGATTAACCGGGATTACGTTGGTGGTACCTGTGGGGATTAAAATCTGTGGAGCGGGTGAAGAGATATGCATTTTGCATAAAATGGATTTCCATGTTGGGGGTAGTCGTTGGGCGTCGTCGCGTTTATTGAGATTATCGGTGTGTTTTTCTATTTCAATTGCCTCGCGGATAATCCTCTTCGTGAAATGGTCTAATACTGCGATGGAGGTCGTGTGGTCGAAATTTATCTTGTGTCCGGTGGATTTGGAATGTTCGGCTAGAGATGAGGATGGTAGATCTTTTTCAACGGCTCTGATATGTTCGTCTCGCCGTACATTCATACGTCTGTTGGTTTGTCCGATATAAACTTTATTACAATCGGCACAGGGAATTTTGTATACTCCTTGATTTTCAAGGGGAATGATGTCTTTTGGGGAATTTAGGAATTGTCCAATTTTACGCGAAGTGGTAAAAATTGTTTTGATATTATGTCTTTTTAGTATTTTGGAGATTTTGTCTGTCGTACCTCGTATGTACGGAAGAAATGTTATATTTTGTGATTCTTTGGACTCGTCGGTGTCTTTGGGGCTCGGTTTTTGTTTTAGTAAGAGAGTTACAGTACCTGGGGAGAAACCGTTTTGGACAAGAGCTGTCTCGAGGGTGGCTAGTTCATTGTTTAGATTGGACTTGTCTGTTAGTCGGAGAGAGCGAGTTAGGAGAGTTCTTGCTACTGAACGGAGTTGGGCAGGATGATGGTGAGAGGCGGCATTTAGATATCTGTTTGTATGAGTTTCTTTTCTATATACGGTGTGGCCGAGAGTTCCGTCGGAATTTTTATAGATAAGTATGTCGAGGAAAGGCAATTGGTTGTTTTGTTCTAGTTCCATTGTTAGAACCATCAAAAACTTGCAAATTCGAAGATTAAAGCCGAACATTGACAATGTACAAAAATAATCTTCGCGAAACTATCCGCACCAACACATATATATATATATATATATATACAGGTTTATTTACGCTATACGGCACGGAATATTGTGGCCAAAATACGTGACTTTCAAAAAGTTTCACTTTGGGGATATATGGGGGTCTATTAGGGCTACTTTTTAAAATTATTTTCATAATATACAGGGTATCCCAAAAACCCTAAAAGTATCAAAGTTGTGTTTTTTTTAATGAAACACCCTGAATTTTATTGCATTTTTTGATCCTTCGATAAAAATAAGTGTGTGTTTTAATAAGGTTTTTATTACATAAACCTTAAGGTTTTTGAAATAATTTGAATTTTGTAAAAATGTAACCTAATTTTCATGTTTCAAATACTTAAAAAAATAATTAATCTGTCAAAGTTTGTCACCGAGCTAGTAGATCACCCTGTATATATATATATATATATATATATATATATATATATATATATATATATATATAACTTTGACAGATGAATTCTGACGCTATTTTAAGCAAAAAAGGTTATATAACATGATGTCCGATTTCTCTTCGTTGAAGAGATATATGGGATCAGAGTTTGCTATGAAATAATTTAAATAAGACAATAAAGTCAACAATAAAATAGCGATGGTCAATATAAAACAACAACCAGTTGCCTGCAAAAATAAGGAAATCTTAAATTTGAAGTTTATTGTAAAAAATTAACAAAACAAGTAAATATTACGTAATAAATGAAAACTTAAAAAGTTATATTATGTATTCAAACTGTCCACTTGCAGCTTGTATGCAAGCTTCACATTCACGCACCAAAGATTCCGTAACACGAATTATAATATCTGAAGTATTTCTTATGTGATTGGCGGCATCTTCAATTATGTCATCTTGAATTGTTCCCCATAAAAATAGTCTAATGGATTTAAATCCGGGGAACGTGATGGCCAATGTACTGGACCTCCACGGCCGATCCATCTATTTGGGAAATGTGTATTCAGCCAATTTCTAACCTGTTCTCCATAATGCGGTGGGGCACCATCGTGCTGAAACCACGTTCCTCGGATGATATTAAGTGGTACGTCATCAATTATATTGAACAGAATACTTTGTAATAAATGTCTGTATCTGTCCGCATTTAAACGGTCATTTATAATTTGTAATGGTAATAAATTGTCGTTAAAGATACTACCCCAAACATTTATACTAAAACGTTGCTTAAATCGGCGTGCTCTAATTGCATGTGGATTCTGAAGGGCCCACAAATGGTCATTATGATCATTATTTATGCCATCTCTTGTGAAATTTGCTTCATCGAACCATAATACCAGTAAAAGATGTTAGACATTATTATGCATCTTCAGGCTGTAGCGCTTGGATATTTTGACGATGATATCGATGTAACAATTCTCGATTCAACATCGTGTTCTTTTTGTATGTTTACTTCATGGGGACGAATAGCTTTTTGCGGAGGCGCATTACCTGTCTCTCGAAGTCTGCGAAATGACGAACTAAATACTGTATGAACCAGTTGGTGTCTGTTTGGATATTTGCGTTGGTATTCTCTTACAGCTTCTCTCGCGTTTCCATTACAAAATCCATATACAAAAATTATATCTGCATACTCTTCGGTGGAATGTGTATACATTTTTGAAATAACAACCAAAGTATCATGACAAACAATACAAAAAGCAACAATTTTTTTATTATGACAGGCAACTATTTGTTGTTTTATCATGACCATCGCCATTTTATTGGGGACATTATTGTTTTATTTAAATAATTTCATAGCAAACTCTGATTCCTTAGATTCCTTAGTAGATCACCCTGTATATATATATATACATAAATCTTGCTGCGGCCATGTGGTCTTCCATAGTGTAGGACACACACTTATAATTGTTTACTTGTAAGTCTTATCTTTATTTAGTTTTTAGGTTAATAATGTCATTATTTTATTTTATGTTAAAATGTAACTTTTAATTAATTTTAACGTTAACATTTTAAATTTTAATCACTGTAGACCTTACTTTTAGGCTCTGAGGATGCACACATGTTGTGTGCGAAACGTTAGCATGTACAAATAACAATATAGTGGACTAGAGCACAACCAACATCTTGTATTCTTTGCTCCCTACACTACACTGGACTTCTCTCACCCGTTAATTTCAAAGAGTATATATACACACACACACACACACACACACACACACATATATATATATATATATATATATATATATATATATATATATATATATATATATATATATATATATATATAGTTAATTTTTAGGCACACGAACTTGTGTTTTGAAAAAGAAAATTTACTTAATAAATGATTGTAAATACCGTTTATTTATCACACACTTTTATCTTTAATGTGACTATTGTTTCGACAGATTTTTCTGTCATTTTTAAACTATACTTCAAATTTTTACAAACAACTTTATAAAACAATTTTACAAACAATTTTGATGGCGTTAAACAGAGGGATATATACTAAATTTATTTAATTGCAGCTTACAACGTCTATTCAGTGCAGGAGCAAAATCTAGACTAACTAAAGAAAGAATAAGAAATCTTTCTATAAGACAAAAACAAATTAAAACAATTATTAATAATTAAATTAGAATTGAGCATCTGCTGGGAGGCGGAGACCTTGAAGGTTTATTTCTTGTGGGGTACCAATTATTATTTCCCAAAACTCGGCGTGAACATTTGGGTTGTCTCTTGGGGCGATTTCCTGGATTATGGAGATGTCTTCTAAATTCAGCTTCCGAAGGTTAATGTCAAATTCCGTAAAATTTGTAGATTCCAGTTTTTGATGTAAATCGTTGATTACGAGTGGGCGTGTCCAGATGTAACGTCTTGGGATTTAATTTCTCGGCCTCGAAAAAACATGGCACAGTTATCTTCTTTGAATAGATAAATGCCAATTAAAATCATAGTTTCAGTTTGTTGTTAACATCTGATTTTATTTCCTTCTTGATTAGGGAACATTGCCAGGTATTGGTTTATGTATGGTATGATTTCCATATGATTGGATTTTACGTGTAGTGCTGTGTATTTGCAGTTACTGTTGTTTGCACTGGTAATTATATTTCGTTCAAATCTGCTTTGTAGCTAGTTATTAGATGGCTAGCACATAGGAATAGGGTATAAATAATATAACTCGAACTGGTCCTCAAAGTTAATGGGTATAAATAAGAAATATTTAATTCGAGTTGTCTCGATTTTACAAGTAACTTCTTTTATTATATTTTAAATTTTGATTTCGAAAGGAAGTTGTTCATTATAGTAGAGTGAAATTTTTTCAAGTTCCAAAAATAAATCTTTAGGTTTTATGATACTCGGATGCAACGAATTTAGTTTACAAAAAGTGAGAGAGTTTTCAATATCTTGCATTATGTTTAGAATTGCATTGTAAAGAATGACCAGTTGATTGAATATCACTTTAGCAAATAAAATATTTGGTAATCAATATCATCTTTCAGAATTGCGCTTAGTTTCATATTTTTTTAAATTTTAACATGTTTTCATTGTGTGCAATATTTTGTACAGTTCCATTAAATTTCTCGATAATTAGTTTGTACATGCTGTATTTCATCTGCAATTGTTTTTGAATAATGTTTTGATTTTTTTAATGGTTTAGGATATTATTAATTCTTTTTCCAGAAATAGTTTTAATGACTGTCCCAAGTCCATCAATTATTCCTTGTTGACTTCTATATTTATTAAGTGCATATAACACCTATTTTTATTAAGTGCATACAATTGAATGTGTGTGAATTTTTTCTTTGATTGTTTCTCAAGCATAGTTTCATAATTTGTTATAATTGTCGAAAATCGCGCTAAAATTTGAAACAGATTATTTGTTGAATTAAGGTAGTCATATTGCGTGTTTAGTTTTGTAAATTCATCTTATAATTCTGTTAACTCAAAGTGATGAACGCATGTGTGTTTGGCCTTTTCTTATTTTGTTGGTTCGAGATTTATTGGGAGTATCCCTAAATTTTGTAATATACAGGGTGTCCCGTTAATGCGGGGAAATGGCTGGACCATAGATTCGTGGGGTCAAAATATGACGATTTAATGCAACTTATCTATATCCAAAAATTTACGGTTAAGCCGGAATTTGGCTTCAAAGTTTTAAAAATTTTTATTTCTTTTGTTTATAACAATTGAACGCTTTATTTGATTTGAATGAAATTTATTATCAATAAGTACCATAATATCATACATCATTTCAGTTATTATGACTATTATTCGTTAACAAGAAGTATAAGAAACAGTAGTACCACCACTTAAAAACTAAAATATTTTTTTATTGGTGGATCCAATAAAAACTCAAAAAATACTACTTGAAAGACTATTTAATTTAAAAACTTTTTCATTTCTTAATAATATTTGATATCTTTTACGGTTTTCCCACAAAAAAATAAAATATATATTTTTTATCTAGTAAAAACAAAATCTAGTTTTTCATTGAATCGAAAATAAATGTTTTTCGTGGCCGTCTTTGTTTAAAAAATGTAAATTATGTATAATAATTATTATTTAGTGTCTTTTGACAATTAATTTTTAACTTTATTATAGTTCATAAATATTCATATTTGGAACAAACAGATATCTCGTTTGTATTAGGATTTTGCAAAGAAAATTGTTTGAAAAGTGCTAGATGTTGTTTTGATTTATTTTATTAATTGATATTATTTAATTTTTATTCAATTGAGTAAGTTTATTTACTTATTATTGAGTGCATAATGTGTATACTATATTCATATTTTATTTTTTGTGCAAAAGCCGTATAAGATATCAAAAACAAGTAAGAGTCAAAAAAGTTTTTAAATCTAATGCCCTTTCAAGTAGATTTTTTTTGATTTTATTGGATGCACTAATAAAAAAATATTTTAGTTTTTAAGTGGTGGTACTACTTTTTTTTATACTTCCTGTCAATCATTAATGGCCAAAATAACTAAAATGATGTATGATATTATGGTACTTATTACTAATAAATTTCATTAAAATCAAATAAAGCGTTCAATTGTTATAAACAAAATAATTTAAAAAAATTGAAACTTTGAAGCCAAATTCCGACTTAACCTTAAATTTTTGGATATAGATAAGTTGCGTTAAATCGTCATATTTTGACCTCAGGAATCTATGGTCCAGCCATTTCCCCGCATTAACGGGACACCCTGTATTTTTAATTTTGTCTGCTTGCGTCAGCGCTACGACTAGTAATTTGGACGAGAATAAACGTGTATAGTGATGTTTGTATCATTGAAAATAAATTGAAGGATCGGTTTTACATTTTTATATTTAAAAGATCGAGACCACATCCTAATTTAGGAATGGCTAGATTAGTAATTTTATTTGAAATACAGAATGCTTTTATACTAACTGCAGTTTGAATAAGTCCTCATAATTTGGTTTGTCAGAATACCAATTTTTAGTGATTGAATATATTATGAAACGATCGTTATCCTTTAAATAACGGAGCGAATATACTTCGGAGCTTTGTGAGTGTAGTTTGTCAAGTCTACCGAATTTTTGTTTAAAGTCTGCAGCAATCCCTGCACCCATTTTAAGATCTAAACATAAGTGTAGTGTGCTAAGTTTTTTGGTGCAGAAAACAAATCACCATTTATTTCAACAATACTATTATTTGATTTTTTATAGTGTTTTATTATTTAAATATTTTTGATAATTTAATTCAGCAATTTATTTTGGAAACGCAGTCGGCAGAATGAATTATTTCGAGTGACGATTTAAATACAAGAAAAATACATCCACCGCAATTCGTAGCCCATGACTAGAGAGCGGATTTCTAGCATTATGCTTATCCATAGTATTAATAGCATCGAAAAAATTTCTTAATATCTATACGACTCTTGAAGAATGTGATTATTTAGCGCTAAGTTTTTTTTGCTTTTTTTGCTTATTTTGACTTTTTGTGCTTATTTTGAGTTTTTATGCTTATTTTCATTCTTTTTTTAGATTCTGTTGCTTATTTAGAGCATTTTGTTAAACATTTAATAAAAATTCACGCTGATATTAAATTAATGTGCTAATATAGAGAACTTTCGTAAAAATCTGTTTTCCATCATTTATAGATTATGTTTGTATTACATATTTTCTTCGTGTGTTTTGACAACATAATTGTTTAAAATCTTCACAATATGATACAATAATTATAATGAATGTTATTATTAATAAATATTACCAATTTACAATGGATTCGTTTCATTAGTCAGATAATACAGACGAACGCTTCATAGAAATCACACCTATGATATTCCGGATGTAAACGTCGTTAAACTAGGCCCAAACTGGCGTATATTTATCGTTTTTGTTAATTTTCATATTCAAACTCATTCATTGCATTCATAAACCGTACTATTGAATTGACATTCCAAAAACTTTGCTTATTTATCAAAAATTACTATATGCGTGAATCATATTAACCTGGGTAATCTCAGATAAATTATATTATATAATTCACATGTATATCTAACCCATAATGCAAAAGGTGATAACCACAATACAAGAATAAATTAGAGATTATCCAGAATTAACAAGTGAAAATAATACATTATTTTTTAAGGCATGTTTAAAAATAGTAAGCTTTATTTTAGTTCCCAACTGCATCCTTACTAATCAAGATTTGTATGTAAAACATGTTGTAACAACACTACATCAAGAACGTTTGAAAAAGTTCAAAGCTGAACTAAAAAAACAGCACAATTTCACAATATTTAGCATCATCTTCAACAAACGATGGACAATTTAAATTAAATTCACATTTGTGCAAAATACTTTTACATTCAAATATTCCTTTTAGAAAATTACAAAATATTGCAGTTAAATCTTTCTTGGAAAATTATTGTAGAATGCGCATTCCTGAGAAAAAAATATGTAGCTCTTGCGTACTAGGAAACCATACAAAAAATTAAAGATATTATTACCAATAATTATATGTGATTTGGTGTGGATGAAACAACAGACGCTTGTTTAATTTAATAATAGGAGTTTAACATGAAGACATCCGACCAATAGTATTTTGATATACACAAAAGAATTGAAGACAATAACATTATAGCAACATTCATAAATGACAAGCTTATTTTTGCCGTAGACAATACCAAGTTACAAAATTTTACTAATAATGCATTTTGTGCATTGTACAAGTTTAGCACATGGATAGAAACGAATTTCTGAAACTGTAAGAATGAAATTTCCATTTGTACATTTAATTAAATATGGAAAAATAGTTCTTACATTCTTCTGTGAGTGCAATTATTCAAGGAGTCATTACCTGATATCTCAGTGCCCCATAAACCAGTGCTAACAAAATGGGGAACTTGGCTATATGCTACGATGTACTACTATGCGAACAATTTTGAAGAATTTAATAAGGTTATATACAACTTTCCCGAAACGACAAGCAAATCAGTTAATGACTGTCAAACAGTTCTTAAGAAATAAGTGCTTCCTTCAAAATGATTTAGTTACATAAAGTCGCGTTTAAATTTTGTGAGCAACGCAATCAAATCTTTAGAAAAGTATATTCAATTTAGAAAATACCTGGATGCATTGACCAAGAAATCAAAATAAAATCGAAAGAAGCATTCGGTGAAAACGAAGGATTTTTAATATTAAATAAAATTAAATAAATTAAACTTGACTTTGAATAGCAATTTTCAAATGGATCCAGCTATAATTTAAAATAAAGAGAAGCTTTTCCACTTTCAAAAATTTATTGACCGTCAGAAGTAATATTTTTTACAATTAAACCCCTAGAACAACATTTAATAATCTACTGTTTTCATGAATAGATTTTAGTTATTTCGAAATGTATACAAAATTACAATTTAATTTTTAAATACTTATATAATATTATATATTGCGTAAAGAAAGTATGTTTATCTTAGTTTTAAGCAGAATTTCTATGTAATTTATGTTGATAAACGTGTAACATATTAAGAAAATATAGCTTTCTTTACTGCTTTTTTCGTGTTTTTATGCTTATTTCCTGTTTTTATGCTTTTTTAATGCTTTTTTTCTCTAAATTTTGTGCCTTTTTAAGTGCTTTTTTTCACTTTTTTAAGCTTTTTTATCCGCTCTCTACCCATGACATTCCATCAACTGCCGAATTTCCAAAAAGTGCAAACCAACTCCGGGAGCACACAACAATACCATCACAAAAATGGCCGACTCCACAATTTATGACGCGAATTATTCTTCTCTCACGCCCGCACAACCTAAATTCACTACACCCCCAACATTTGACCCCGCGACCGAGAATTTTATATCATTTCTTCGCCTTTTTGAACAAGCCTCGTTTTCAAATGGTTGGGATGACAAATACCGGCTTCACTTTTTCGGATCTTTCCTCAAAAATGAAGCATGTTTGGGGAGACGACCCAAAAAGTGATATTAAAGAAAAAAAATAAGAAGTAAATAAACAAAATGATTACATGGAACAATTAAACAGAGATATTGAAGATGTTATGCAAATTGACGTCGATCATCACCCTTTTCAAGGAATTAAAGCAAAAATACCCGCCAGACCAGGGAAAACAACACTGCGTCCTAATTGACGAAAATGACGACCTAGGCTTTACAACTCTTAAAGTACATGAGATTGATCTAAACCCAGGGACGACACCTATAAAATGTAAACCGTACCGGACATCTTACAAAGAAAAAAACAGGTTATTGAAAATCAAATCGAGGAACTGAAACAAACTAATATTCTAAGGCCTAGCAAATCACCATGGTCTTCGCTTGTTGTATTAGTGAAGAAAACAGACAACTTTAGGAGATTTTGCGTAGACTACCGAAAATTAAATTCCGTGACTAAGAAAAATAACTACCCTTTACCGTTTCCTAAACTCATTTGGCAAGAGCAAATATTTTTCTACGCTGGACTTATTAAGCGGTTACTAGCAAGTGGGTGTTAAAGAAGAAAGCAAAGAAATGATGGCGTTTTGTACCCATAACGTGCTACCGTTTGGATTATGTAACGCGCCAGCAACATTTCAAGCGTTGGCCGATATTGTTTTTACGGGCTTAAATGGAAGGACGTACTAATTTAGTTTTGTTTTTAGCGAAACTATTGAGGATCATATAGTTAAATTAAAAAACATTTTTGAGAGACTCCGACCAGCGAATTTAAAACTAAAACGCTCTAGATGCATCTTATTTGAGAAGGAAATTAAAGTGCTCGGATTTGTAATTAACGAAGAAGGAATTAAAACTGATCCTGAAAAAAACCCAGTTCCGACAAACACAAAAGACGTTCAAAATATTTTGGGTACATGCAATTTTTACAGGAAATTTATTCAAAATTATTCAATGATTGCCCAACCCCTCCCAACTCCACAACGCAACAAAAAAGGGAGGTTTTGTTTGGATTGTGTCTCAACAAACATCGTTTGATAATTTAAAAAATGCATTGTCATCTGCTCCCGTTTTAATTCATTTCGACCCAACGAAAGATGTCGAATTAAGAACAGACGCCTGCGGATACGGAATTGGAGCAATCCTACTGCAAGAAAAGTATGACTGTAAACACCCAGTAGCATTTATTAGCCGAACCCTAACAAAGGCTGAAAAAAATTACACTACTTCCGAACTGGAAGCAATGGCCGTTCCCGTTAAAATAGCAACAACAGCTGATGAGGATATGCCAAATGAACTTCCAACATATCTATTAAGTGCAGATGATAACATAAAGGAGCAAAAGCAAGATGACAAATTACAAGAAATAATCAATATTATATTAGATACCTCCAATACTCTCGGCACGCCCGCGATGCGAAGAAGAGCTCGTAATTATGTGATACCTGTGCATTATATAAGAACAATTCCGCATTAGCAGGAAACACCTGCTCTGTATCCCAAGTCACCTAAAATTTGACATCCTCTATAGCATCCATTCTGAATCCATAGCTGGACATTTTGGCGTCACAAAAACACTCAATAGAGTAGCAACAAGATATTTTTGGGACTACATGAGAAATGACATAATTAAATTTGTCCGCGGCTGCCCAGATTGTCAAGCAAGAAAAGGTATGGAAAAAAGGAAACCTCTTGGCTTACTACAACCAATAAAAGTAGGGAAACCATTTGATATAACCGGAATTGACTTACTAGAACCCTTCAGGAGGAGCACATTGGGAAAAACTATGATTATTGTGGCAACCGACTATGCAACGAGGTACGCAGAGATCGCGGTAATAGATGATGGTAAAAAAAATATCATATGTCGTCATGGATGCCCAAGGAGAATTCTATCAGATAGAGGTCAAGTTTTTAAATCGGAAATGATTGCAAGTTTCCAGAATATTATGGGTATAAGAAGTAACCTAAACATGAGTTATCACCCTAATTGTAACGGTCTAACAGAGAGACTAAATACAACTATCGTAGACATATTGAGCAAGTTTGTGAATACCAAACAAACTGACTGGTGCAGCTACATTTCGCACATTGCATTCGCCTACAATACGGGAGTACAAGAAACAACAAATTATACACCATTTTTTGTTAAATAAACCCTACCCTACCAACCGACGCACAATTATTACAAGAAACAACGGATGAAACATTGGAAGAATTCCGAAACAAAATCCTAATCGCGAGAGCTATCGCCGTCGAAAACATTCATTCAAAACAACAAAAGGAAAAAGTCAGGTACAATAGTAAACACACTGAAAGAGAGTACGAAGTAGGAGACATAGTCAAATAGTAAGGATTGTTTATAGAAAGGTACTTGGTTGGTTTCACAATTTTTACGATTTATTCCGACTAGTTTCGATTTTTACATCATTATCTAGGAATGGTACAGAAGATAAAATATTTTTGCTTAAACACTAAAATTTATACATTCAGGTAATAAGGGCGGTCATAATTGGGGAACTCCAGATTTCGTCGTTTTCGTTTACGAGGTGTTTTCCCCGTTTTAACGCTTTGTTAATTTCTAATCCCTCTCGGAGATTTAGATTACGGCTCTTGTTACCTGCATGCAAAATCTTAAAATTATTTTCTTCGAAGAAGTGGTTATGTGCGATGCAATGTTTGGCGAAACCGGTGGTGGCTTTATTGTCTAATATGGCTTTTCTATGTTCTTTTAATCTTATACTGAATGTTCTTCCGGTTTGGCCAACATATGTAGCATCACATTCACCACATTGGATCTCATATATGCCGCATTTGTTGGATTTATCTATTAATTTTTTGTTATTTATTAAGAGTTTGCCGATATTCGTTGAATTTGTACATATAATGTTAAATTCATTCCCAGTTACGCAATTTTTTATTTTATTAGATAGATCATTAACATATTCTAATTTAATCTAGTTTTCGTTTTTTTGTTCATATTGTGGTGTATAAAAATATCTTAATAGTTGTGTCTGTTTTTTTCTTGTATAGTAATTTATCTATTATTTTTGTATTGTAGCCATTATTCCTGGCTATTGTTTTTATGATTGATAATTCTTTATAATAATTTTCTTTGTTTTGAGGGATATTAATTAATCTATGGAGGTATGCATGAAACGTGCTAAATTTAATTTGATTGGGGTGATTCGAATCTACTGGAATGATGGTATCGGTAAAAGTTTCTTTTCTATATATTTTAAACTGTAATTTATTATTTAATTTAGTTATGGTTAAATCTAAGAAGTTGAGGGAATTGTTGTTTTCTATTTCTGGAGTGAATTGAATGTTCTTGTTAATTGAATTTAAGAAATTTTCAAATATATTTAGTTGTCTAGATGTCCCCGTCCAAATGCAAAATATGTCATCTACATATCTTGTCCAGTAATGGATATGTTTTGACTCAATTTTATTTAAAAGATTATTTTCAAATTCTGACATGAAAATTTCAGAGAGTAATGGTGAAAGGGGGGAGCCCATTGGTAGACCATCAGTTTGCGTGTAAATAGTATCATTAAATTCGAAATAATTTTGTTTAAGGCAGAGGTGAATTAGTTCTGTGATTTCCTTTTTATTTATTTCTGGATTATCAGAATTGTTGATATGTTTTTCTAAAATAATTTTTAGTTCTTTTACTGGGATTGATGTGAACAAGCTTTTTATATCGAAAGATATTAATTTTGCATTTGGAGGGATGACGAGAGTTTTTAATTTGTTGACTAGGTCTATAGCATTTTTAATTGAATATGGCGATTTGAAATTAATGAAGGTTGGGAGTATTTTATTTATAAATTTACATAGGTTATATGCTGGGGCATGTATGTATGAATTTACTATTCTTATTGGAAAATCATCTTTATGGAGTTTTGGTAGTCCATATAAGATCGGTGCTTTAGGATTCATTTTTATAAGTTTAAATTTTTGTGATTCATTGATGATATTTGTGCAAGATTTAATTGATTGTTTTAGTTCTAATTGAAATTTGTTAGTTGGATCTCTTGGTAAAATTTTGAATCTATCTGATTGTATTTGAGCTTCTGTTTTTCTAATATATTCTGATCTAGGTAAAATTGTGACCGTATTACCCTTGTCTGCTTTTGTGAGAATTAAATTATTATTTATAAGTTTTTGTTTGATGTTTTTTATTATTTTCAATTCTGGCTGTTTTACATTCTTTATTTTAAATTTAGATTTTTGTTGTGAAATTAATTTAGCAATTTTATGTTTTGTTAATGATCTATCATTTTCTGAAGATAACTTATTACATATGATTTCTGCGTCTATACCTAGCGTTTCAATTATATTATTGGATTCGATTATTGGACTATATTTTAAGCCTTTTTCTAGTAATAAGGATTCTCTTCGTTCAAAGACTAGAAAAAGGCTTAAAATATAGTCCAATAATCGAATCCAATAATATAATTGAAACGCTAGGTATAGACGCAGAAATCATATGTAATAAGTTATCTTCAGAAAATGATAGATCATTAACAAAACATAAAATTGCTAAATTAATTTCACAACAAAAATCTAAATATAAAATAAAGAATGTAAAACAGCCAGAATTGAAAATAATAAAAAACATCAAACAAAAACTTATAAATAATAATTTAATTCTCACAAAAGCAGACAAGGGTAATACGGTCACAATTTTACCTAGATCAGAATATATTAGAAAAACAGAAGCTCAAATACAATCAGATAGATTCAAAATTTTACCAAGAGATCCAACTAACAAATTCCAATTAGAACTAAAACAATCAATTAAATCTTGCACAAATATCATCAATGAATCACAAAAATTTAACTTATAAAAATGAATCCTAAAGCACCGATCTTATATGGACTACCAAAACTCCATAAAGATGATTTTCCAATAAGAATAGTAAATTCATACATACATGCCCCAGCATATAACCTATGTAAATTTATAAATAAAATACTCCCAACCTTCATTAATTTCAAATCGCCATATTCAATTAAAAATTCTATAGACCTAGTCAACAAATTAAAAACTCTCGTCATCCCTCCAAATGCAAATTAATATCTTTCGATGTAAAAAGCTTGTTCACATCAATCCCAGTAAAAGAACTAAAAATTATTTTAGAAAAACATATCAACAATTCTGATAATCCAGAAATAAATAAAAAAGAAATCACAGAACTAATTCACCTCTGCCTTAAACAAAATTATTTCGAATTTAATGATACTATTTACACGCAAACTGACGGTCTACCAATGGGCTCCCCCCTTTCACCATTACTCTCTGAAATTTTCATGTCAGAATTTGAAAATAATCTTTTAAATAAAATTGAGTCAAAACATATTCATTACTGGACAAGATATGTAGATGACATATTTTGCATTTGGACGGGGACATCTAGACAACTAAATATATTTGAAAATTTCTTAAATTCAATTAACAAGAACATTCAATTCACTTCAGAAATAGAAAACAAAAATTCCCTCAACTTCTTAGATTTAACCATAACTAAATTAAATAATAAATTACAGTTTAAAATATATAGAAAAGAAACTTTTACCGATACCATCATTCCAGTAGATTCGAATCACCCCAATTAAATTAAATTTAACATGTTTCATGCATACCTCCATAGATTAATTAATATCCCTTAAAACAAAGAAAATTATTATAAAGAATTATCAATCATAAAAACAATAGCCAGGAATAATGGCTACAATACAAAAATAATAGATAAATTACTATACAAGAAAAAACAGACACAACTATTAAGATATTTTTATACACCACAATATGAACAAAAAAACGAAAACTGGATTAAATTAGAATATGTTAATGATCTATCTAATAAAATAAAAAATTGCGTAACTGGGAATTAATTTAACATTATATGTACAAATTCAACGAATATCGGCAAACTCTTAATAAATAACAAAAAATTAATAGATAAATCCAACAAATGCGGCATATATGAGATCCAATGTGGTGAATGTGATGCTACATATGTTGGCCAAACCGGAAGAACATTCAGTATAAGATTAAAAGAACATAGAAAAGTTATATTAGACAATAAAGGCACCACCGGTTTCGCCAAACATTGCATCGCACATAACCACTTCTTCGAAGAAAATAATTTTAAGATTTTGCATGCAGGTAACAAGAGCCGTAATCTAAATCTCCGAGAGGGATTAGAAATTAACAAAGCGTTAAAACGGGGAAAACACCTCGTAAACGAAAACGACGAAATCTGGAGTTCCCCAATTATGACCGCCCTTATTACCTGAATGTATAAATTTTAGTACTTAAGCAAAAATATTTTATCTTCTGTACCATTCCTAGATAATGAAGTAAAAATCGAAACTAGTCGGAATAAATCGTAAAAATTGTGAAACCAACCAAGTGCCTTTCTATAAACAATCCTTACTATTAAAAATGTTTCACCACGTGATAAACGAGAACCAAATTCAACAGACATAGTCAAAGTTTTTACACCTGTAAGGGAAAGTTGGTCGCAGTGAAAAACTGGTACTCAAGTGGTTCGGGCCCTTATAAAATTCTTGAGAGGAAGGGAGAGGTCGATTACCTCATTCAAATGGGTCGGACGGCGAACGCCAAAACAGACGTGTTGCACGTATCACGAATAGCACCTTACTATCAACCATTGGATAAAAAAATATCTGATTGAATTTGCAATAAAGTATGAATGGTGATTTTACTTCGGCACCTTACCCAGGGAGCCAATTATAACGGGATCGCTTTCGAGGAAAGACGAGATATAAAATTAATAGTTGGTGAATAGCGAGTCGTGGTCCACATAATCGTTACAGAGTTTGGCCTTAAGCTCGAAGCGGCACAATACCTCCTAAGGGAGGCAAAGAAAATCTGCGAGAATATATCTAACACCCTGGAAATAGGAGCATACACAACAGGTAATTTCTCACAGCTCTTCCTTGTCCGATGAGGACAGAATTGATTACGAATTCATTTTTCAAAATCTCAAAAAAATTCACATACTTCGACTGCCCTTTATTTTTTAATTAGTAAAACGACTCAATCCGTTAACACCTCTATTAAAATATTTCATTATAATCAAATTAAACAGTCTATAAATAACTTGTCCCTTCAGGTAGTAATGTTCGAAAGAAATATTATGCACAATATTGAAATTGAAGCCAGAGTAACAGAAATAATGTCCACATTAATATTCTTAACCACCGATTTAGAAATCGAGTTATCCACCCTGCCCTATTATCCTCCAAGACCTTTGAAAACATCCTGTACACCTCAAGTGATAAACACTTTCTGTTCATTTTGACGACAGAATTGATGTTTTTAAAATTGCTATAAAAATTCTCAAAATCAAATGGTTCCCGATTAATGAAGGGGAGAGAATGTATGCCTCCTTAAGAATGCAGAATGGTCAATGTCTGAGATTTATTACTAATTAATTAGAACGAGGCTTACGCGTAACAGAGACGCAAATTTAAAAGTTAACCCTTTTTTGCTAAGTATTGGCCAAACATGCAAGTGAATACTGATGTACGAGAGTATGATTGTGAGTGCGAATGAAAATCATGTCCAAAATTCTAGTTTAGTATTAAGTTTAATTGTAATAGTTAGGGCCTATGAAAGGATACCAAATGTACGTTAACGGTGCCGTACCGTATTTCTTGATCCAGCGACTTCATATTTTCGCTAGACGTTAGGTAGGCGGTACAAGTCTAAGGGCGATCCAAACGAGAAATGATTTAATGATGATGATTACTATTATGTTGATTGTATCGAGAGTTGACATGTGTGAATGTAGGGCGAATATGGCGCAAACATATAGTCTCCAATTTAGTTAACTTATTAGTTATAGTAAGAAAATTGACTCAGTAGAGATTTGTTACGGACAAATACGGTAAATAAATAATTTAATATAATTCAAATGAATGTTAATAGGGGTAAGAATAAAAATAAAATTGTAATTGGCACCACACAGAAATCATACAATAATAATAATAATTGATCATTGTACTTAGATATAATTGGTAGATTAGTGTTGGTAGTAGGTAAAAAGAATAGTAAGTAGGATAGTTATTTAGGAAACTTAGAAGTAAAGCCTTAGGAGTAATTTTATTTTTATTAGTAATGTAGGTGTAAGTAAGGTGTAGTTGTAAGTTAAAAGTGTATTATACTTTAATTTATTTTTATTATGAAAGAAAATCTGCCAATATGTATTTTTGCAGCGGTTACACTACCCACACTGCAGAGATACCAAGGACCTGGAGGATGGGAGCCGACTTCTGAAAGGAGCAAGTTGAAGCGTCACAACCCAATTGCCGCACCAAAATAACAAGAAGGAAAGAGTGCATCTTACATTAATGGATGCAGCTGGCCCAGACCAAATCCAACAAAACACACAAAGACTAATATGCCCCGTAGTGCAGTAGCCAGGAACAGAGCATATGCAACAATCCTGACCTGGAAAATTAAAAGGAAATTCATCAATCCGTGTCTGTACTCTAACCAAGGGGGCAGGTTGGCAAGTCTATGGGAGGCCAGTACCATAGACGCTCCACCAAGTAGCTCACAGCAAACAGTCACCTGCAAAGATGCTTGACAACTCAACTTCTCTCCTAGTAGGAGGTCAACCGACACCTCGGACACATCAAGGGTGGATAGACTCAACAAGTGATGGTGTAGTGTGGATTCTAGAAACCCTAATTACTCTATGTTAGGTTAGGCTAAGATAATTGTGTCATCGTTGGGGCACCGATTTACTGAAGGGAGAGTAATGTCGCAGGCAGGGACAGGAAATATCATGTCGCTTCCTGTCCGCAGTATGTAAGCCCGTGCTCAGTGGAATTCAAGGACTTCCACGATAATTGTTAATAAGTATTTTTTATGCTGATTAGGGAAATCGATGAAGCTCTGTTGGACCGCCGGGGACGGGGCTGTCGCGAATTAGCTGGCAGTCAAAGAGGTTGTCCCAACTCTGGTTAAGTGTCATAATAAATAGATAAGTTGAAAGTTTGTTCTTCATCTTGTTCTTCGCCAAGTAAGTAATCTCCCATTTTCCATTAAATTAGTCAATAATACCTTTTGCCTTTGTTCTCGAAGTTGCGACGACCCCCCATGTGACAATATATATAGTCACAGAGAAACAGAAACACCCTTTATTATTTTGATATATTTTGATATATATATATATATATATATATATATATATATATATATATATATATATATATATACCGTGTGTCCCGTTTGAAGGCGCATCATAGGGAATTCCCATGTAAAATTTTCAATTGCAGTTTGTATCTCTATTATTGAACGAAAATGATCAGAATAAAATTAGAATCATTCCTTTATCTACTAAAGACATTTTGGAGGTTTTATTTTTGTTTCATTTTCATTTTTAGTCTAAATATACCTTAAATTGTGTCAGCAAATTTTTGATAATAAGATCCTCAAAGTAGTAGTTGCTGTGAGAAGTCAGTGCGTGTCATCTAAATTGTATAATCTACAAATAAATAACTAAATTCAAAATGAGTGTTTACAACACAGAAGGAAAAGTTCAGTGCTTTGAACAGTCAGTGTATAACATCTAAAATTACAGATGGCGAGTTCAAAGGCACAAATTCATTATTCTTGTTGACACGAGTTATCTTAAAGGTAAAATTACCCGAAACAGAACAAAACTCTCTTTAGTATTTCTCATTTATTTTGTACAAAATTTCAAAACCGCATTTAGTTAAATTATAATTATTATACTATTTCAAATTTAGAAAGAATGCTTATGTAAAAAATAAACATAAAGTGAAACCGATAAATATTTTATTAGCTTTCAATAAAAATAAAACTAACCACGCTATTTTTAAAAGCCCATACATTAAGTTTTTGTGGATATTCACTTCTTGATGTTACAATACGAAGAATATTTTGAGACCATTGACGATTATTTTGTTCGTTATTTTCAGACACCAAATAGAATGTACATTCATGTGTAAAACAAATACTATTTGGAAATCTCTTATTCTCGTTACACTTTTCCATAATAATTTAACAAAATTTAGATCTTGAATCAGGATCTACTGCTCAGTTCTTAATGATTTTGGCTTTTATAGATTTCCTCCCTTTATTCCTAACAATATGTTCATCGTTTACACAATCATTATCCTCAAATTTCTGATCAATTCTAATAATTGTTGATTGACACGGCACTGCAGAGGTTTCAAAATTTATACTAAATAAATCGCAAATGTCCACCAAAACTCAATTTGATGATCTGAACTTTTTCTTTTGTGGTGTAAGCACTTATTTTGAATTAAAATATTTGTTTGTGGCTTAATCAATTTAGATGACAAACACTGACATTTCATAGCAACTACTATTTTGAGGATTTTATTATCGAATATTTCTACACACTTTTTAAGCTATATTTCGATTAAAACTAAAGATTAAACAAAAATAAAACGTCCAAAATAATCTTAGTAGATAAAGGAATCATTCTAATTTTATTTTGATAATTTTCGTTCAATAACAGATATACAAACTGCAATTGAAAATTTTACATGGGAATTCCCTATGATGCGTCTTCAAACGGGACACACGGTATATATATATATATACAGGGTGTCCCGTTAATGCGGGGAAATGGCTGAACCATAGATTCCTGAGGCCAAAATATGACGATTTAACGCAACTTATCTATATCCAAAAATTTAAGGTTACGCCGAAATTTGGCTTCAAAGTTTCAAAATTTTTTATTTCTTTTGTTTATAACAATTGAACGCTTCATTTGATTTGAATGAAATTTATTATTAATAAGTACCATAATATCATACATCATTTTAGTTATTTTGGCCATTATTGAGTGACAGGAAGTATAAAAAACAGTAGTACCACCACTTAAAAACTAAAATATTTTTTTATTGGTGCATCCAATAAAATCCAAAAAAATCTACTTGAAAGAGCATTAGATTTAAAAACTTTTATGGCTCTTACTTGTTTTTGATATCTTGTACAGTTTTTGCACAAAAAAAATAAAATATGAATATAGTATACTCATTATGCACTCATTAATAAGTAAATAAACTTACTCAATTGAATAAAAATTAATTAATATCAATTAATAAAATAAATCAGTACAACATCTAACACTTTTCAAACAATTTTCTTTGCAAAATCCTAATACAAACAAGATATCTCTTTGTTCCAAATATGAATATTAATGAACTATAATAAAGTTAAAAATTAATTGTCAAAAGACGCTAAATAATTATTATTATACATAATTTACATTTTTTAAGTAAAGACGGCCACGAAAAACATTTATTTTCGATTCGATGAAAAACTAGATTTTGTTTTTACCAAATAAGAAATATATATTTTATTTTTTTGTGGGAAAACCGTAAAAGATATCAAATATTATTAAGAGATGAAAAAGTTTTTAAATTAAATGGTCTTTCAAGTAGTATTTTTTCAGTTTTTATTAGATCC
This sequence comes from Ontholestes murinus, assembly GCA_963969525.1. NCBI lineage: Eukaryota > Metazoa > Arthropoda > Insecta > Coleoptera > Staphylinidae > Ontholestes > Ontholestes murinus. The sequence goes on from CAXAKX010001022.1 coordinate 29,670, forward strand.
ACCAATAAAAAAATATTTTAGTTTTTAAGTGGTGGTACTACTGTTTCTTATACTTCTTGTTAACGAATAATAGTCATAATAACTGAAATTATGTATTATATTATGGTAGTTATTAAAAGTAAATTTCATTCAAATCAAATAAAGCGTTCAATTGTTATAAACAAAAGAAATAAAAAAATTTGAAACTTTGAAGCCAAATTCCGGCGTAACAGTAAATTTTTGTATATAGATAAGTTGCATTAAAACGTCATATTTTGACCTCAGGAATCTATGGTTCAGCCATTTCCCTGCATTAACGGGACACCCTGTATATATATATATATATATATATATATGATGTTATATTTGAGGTTTTAGCGGGTAAAATATGTTAATACAGGTTTTCGGGTGTTTTTCCGCGTGAATTGTGTAAATGTACGACGTTTCGATGAGCTCTCTGCCATCTTCATCAGGTATCTTCCCTTGTGTGGATCAAGGAATTACTGTACAGTAATTATTGTTATTTTTTCCAATCTATTTTGATATCCTTCTCTCCTAAGCTCCGCACCATACTTCTATCCCACATAATATTCTTCCTCCTGGTTTCGTCGTCTGTAATTCTAAAATAAATTTTCCTTCTGTTTTTTACTTTCACTTTTATTTTGCTTTCGTGCTCTCCGTGTGTAAGATGTGTTTCCGTCATTTCCACCGCTCTCTTTTGGTTCTGGTTCCCCCTCGGCATCATCAGATATAGCGACCTAAATTGAGGGCTTTTGTTTTCGGGTAATGGTTAGGGTCACTCCTGATAGTTACGCGGAAATTCCTCCTTTTTCGTCGCTCGGGGTTCGCTCTGTTCCCGATCTCCTTGGGCCCGGCAGCAATTGTCTCTTTTCTATCTCAGGCTGGATGCGAGTGGTTCCAGTTTACATTGTACTCTGTCTTCTTCATCTTGGTGTAAACCTGACTTTTAATTTTCACCATTGTCAATATGCCGAACATGTTTCCCCCTCTTTTGAGGGGTCTGATGTATTCTTTTTAAATTAATTTTATGTAGTAACCGTCAACATTTCTTATTATTTTAACTTTTTCTGAATCACACTGACCTGACCAAACAGTGAATAATCATCTCAGTGTTCTATTTTAATGTACTTTTAACTGATGTTCTCAAATATGGAAAATACGAAGTCTAACCTCAAAATGTACGCCATGTGCACGTGGTCGCACCTCACGTAGGATTTACTCTTAATTGTTTACAAGTAAGTCGCCCTTATTATCTCAATGCGTCCATAATTATCTTTACAGACTACTCTGTGATTTTTTATTACTATTTATTATTGTAATTATAAATGTAAATTCTGTGTTATATTAATGAAAAAAAAAAACATTTTTAGGCTCTGAAGATGCACGCAGCTAGGTTCATAACAATATAGAGGACTTAAGCAAAAAACTATACCTTTTATTGCTACCTACATTTCGTCTGGACTTGAATCTGGTTACTCCATTCTATTCTACATCATAACGTCCGTGAACTCTTGCGGCTCATCTTAACAACATGTGATCGTTTATGCAATCCATTTTCCGCCTGGCAGGACCGGAGATTCTAAGGACGACCAAGATGTACATAAACAATACCAGTAAACTCGCCTCGATGAAGAACCGCCTAATATTCTTACTGGAATGTAAACGCCGGAACCTCACTCCTGGGTTCATCAAGAACAAGCTTAGATTTCGCAATTTCCCTGAAACAACCTCGCATTTTAATTTACGGAAACTTGAGGACATCGACCATAGGGTAATGAAAGAATTTCTTAACTTAAGTATTAATGAATGTCACATGACTCTTAGAAATTTAAATAGTAGCACCACACATTTAGAACACATATTATCACGTAGTTTGCCAAATTATATATTTAAGGACCTTCTTAAAGTTCAAGAGAGGAGATACAATCGAATTGTTAACAATATTAAACAACGTCACTTGAAAAAAATATCTAGATTAGAGTCACCCCAAGTCAAACGCATAAACACAGATAAATGGATCATTAACTGCACAGACACTCCAATCCCTGAGGATATTAACAATTTATTATTTATTAAATTTTGTTTACCAGTTCATAATAATAACCTAGATATTTTCTCCCTTCTCTCGAACGTTGAGAATATCCTTCAACATTGCCCGGAAACAGAAAGAGACTTAACCAGAGCAAAAATTACTCATATTATAACTAATTTTGTTTTAACTCCTTCACCTCCTTACCCTTACAAAAACATTTTGAAAAAAACAAAAACTTTTCTCAAAGACAATCCTCATTTACTAGTAACTCGTGCTGACAAACGCAACTGTACCGTAATTATGTCAAAACAAGATTATGAAACCAAATCCTTAGACTTTTTAAATGATACTGACACCTATAAGAAACTCAATAACGACCCTACACCTTCAGTGGAGAGGAAACTTAATAAATTAATTGATGATCTTTTTAAGAAAAACTATATTGACAAAATACTGCACAACATCTTAAATGCTACAATGGCTCTTGTACAACGTATTACGGTTTGTCAAAAATTCACAAACCCTCAGTTCCCTTAAGACCTATTATTTCTTGTATAGATTGTCACTCGAAAAAACTAGCAATTTATATAGCCAAGATCATTGACATTTCTTTCATAAACTATAACCAATTTCGAATCAAAGACTCCTTTGAATTTGCAAACAAAATTAATAACTTTCAATTACCCCCAAATTTTCAAATTGTTTCCTTCGACGTCATTTCCCTCTTTACTAACATACTCCTTGATCTTGTACTAAATATCATCACAACTAACTTCCACCTTATTGAACCTAACACCCCTATCCCACTAACAACTTTCATTTCAATCATCACTTGTTTATTTAATCATACTTTTTTTCAATTTTTCAATTTAATAATGTTTTTTATCAACAAATAACTGGCTGCCCTATGGGAGGTACCATCAGTCCTTCCATAGCTGAAATGGTTATGATTTCTCTGTTACATTTTTGCTCTGCTCGGGTCTCTTTCCAATTTACTTTTATTTATCAGTATGTAGACGATCTGATATGTGCCGTTCCGGCTAACGAAGTAAATAACACATTAGACATTTTTAACTCTTACAATCTCAAATTACAATTTACTGTAGAAACTGAAAAAGAGGGAACCGTACCTTTCCTGGATACTTTAGTATGTAGATTACCTAATAATTCCATCATTTTAGATTGGTACATTAAACCGACGAGTTCAGGAAGGTACATCCCGTTTGACTCTTACCACTCAAAAAAGTACAAGTACAACACCGTTCTCGCTCTCAAAAATAGAATATTGCGCATCGTACATCCATCTCTCCATAATGTGAACATGGCAAAACTGTTCCGCATATTACGGAATAACTCGTATCCCCTGTATTGCTGAAGAGACTTTTGTACCGCTCCCATGATCAGACAGTTGAACCTCGCAAGGACCCAGTTGCACTAGATGAAGTGGCTTTGCCGGAAACACGTACATACCAGACTCTTCCGTATATTGACTGTCTTTCTAACAAACTTACTACTCTGTTTCTCCTAATGGGGTGGTAGCTTATAAGAACTGTAATACTCTTTGTTTTTTCCGTTTAAAAGACCCTATTCTCCCTTTCCAAAAACATAATGTAGTATATTCCATTAAATGTAAACAATGTGACCTTGTATATGTTGGTCAAACATCACAAAAACTTAGCAAACGTCTAACACAGCACAAAAGTGACGTCAAGCACAAACCACGATCTACAGGTCTCAGTGTATGGTACATTGCAACGACACTGACCAAACACCTGACTAAAATAACACCAAGGTAGTCACGTCAAAACGTAACACGTTCAAGAGAAACTTTCTCGAAATGTGCCATATCCATTCCCAAAAAAAAAAAATGCACGAACTTCAAAAAAGGCATCGACGGACTAAGTAACATATACAGTAATCTATTATCATTACATAACTCCTAATCCCTCCTTTATTCAGAATTTCCGTTTTCCATTGTATTCACTTCTTATATATAAAAAAAACTTTTCTTCCCCCTGTCTTATTATGTATTACTCTATGTCTATATTTTTCTTATTATACAGTAATTATTGTTATTTTTTCCCCTCTATTTTGATGTTCTTCTCTCCTAAGCTCCGCACCATACTTCTATCCCACATAATATTCTTCGTCGTCTGTAATTCTAAAATAATTTTCCTTCTGTTTTTTACTTTCATTTTTATTTTCCTTTCATGCTCTGCGTGTGTAAGATGTGTTTCCGTCATTTCCACCGCTCTCTTTTCGTTCTGGTTCCCCCTCGGTATCATCAGATATAGCGACCTAAATTGAGGGCTTATGATTTCGGGTAATAGTTAGGGTCACTCCTGATAGTTACGCGGAAATTCCTCCTTTTTCGTCGCTCGGGGATCGCTCTGTTCCCGATCTCCTTGGGCCCGGCAGCAATTGTCTCTTTTCCATCACAGGCTGGATGCGAGTGGTTCCAGTATACATTGTACTCTGTCTTCTTCATCTTGGTGTAAACCTGACTTTTAATTTTCACTATTTCTAAATTGTCAATATGCAGAACATGTTCCCCCCTCTTTTGCCTCTCTTCACATTCAGTTCGCGACACTGTCTTGTCCGGTCTGGTCAAATGTATTCTTTTTTAATTAATTTTATCTAGTAACCGTCAACATTTCTTATTATTTTAACTTTTTCTGAATCACACTGACCTGACCAAACAGTGAATAATCTTCTGTTTTACTGTACTTTTAACTGATGTCCTCAAATATGGAAAATACGAAATCTAACCTCAAAATGTACGCCATGTGCACGTGGTCGCACCTCACGTAGGATTTACTCTTAATTGTTTATAAGTAAGTCGCCCTTATTCTCTCAATGCGTCCATAATTATCTTTATAAACTACTCCGTGCTTTTTTTTTACTATTTATTACTGTAATTATAAATGTAAATTCTGTATTATATTAATGAAAAAAAAAACATTTTAGGCTCTGAAGATGCACACATGTGTGTGCGAAACGTTAGCTAGGTTCATAACAATATAGAGGACTTAAGCAAAAAACTACATCTTTTATTGCTACCTACATTTCGTTTTATATATATATATATATATATATATATATATATATATATATATATATATATATATATTATAAGTTACCTGTTGTCCACAAAAGACTATTAATTGTTTATCATAAATTAATCCTATTGTTTAATTATGCATATTTCTATATTATGTTTAGTAGCTTATTTTATGCTTATCTATGTGCGGAGTAATTTCCGCCAGATGTTTTTATGCTTAGCTGTTAGTTTTATATTATATAAAAAGGAGTAGCATTAAGGCTCTCCAGCATTACTATTAGAGCATTACTATTATTATTATTCAAGCCGTTACCACGCCAGTCGGCATTATTGTCATTCGTTATTTAAATGTAGTAATTAATTGTAACAAGTCTAAATCTAAATCGCTTAATGTATCATAGAATTCGGAAATAAACAGTTTTTAAAAACACAAAGTTCGACCACGAAAATATAATTTATATATATATACAGGGTTATTCACGCTATACGGCACGAAATATTGTGGCCAAAATACGTGACTTTCAAAAAGTTTCACTTTGGGGATATATGGGGGTCTATTAAGGCTACTTTTTAAAATTACTTTCATAATATACAGGGTGTCCCAAAAACCCTAAAAGTATCAAAGTTGTGTTTTTTTTAATGAAACACCCTGTATTTTATTGCATTTTTGGATCCTTCGATAAAAATAAGTGTGTGTTTTAATAAGGTTTTTATTACATAAACCTTAAGGTTTTTGAATTAATTTGAATTTTGTAAAAACGTAACCTAATTTTCATGTTTCAAATACTTAAAAATTAATTAAGTTATGCATACCAAATTTACACTGAAATGTAACAATAGATCATATTTAATTTTCCAAGTATAATAAACTTGACATCTTATGCCGCGTGTAAAAAAATTGGAATTAAACAAATGATAACTTTAAATGACTATAACTTCATTTATTTAAATGGAACGCTATATTTATTAATTTATCAGCAAATGCACGTTTTAATTACCTATCGAATGGTATTTAAATCTTAAGTGTTAAGTCTTCTCGTTTTTACAGAAAACGCCAAAATATTGTTTATTGCAACGTTTTAGTACTTTTAAAGTAAAAAATTTAATGTATCTAGTTTTCTATCGTATTTAAAAACGTCTGATAATTAATTTAGTCTGTTACTTTAGTTTAAAAAGGATGTCTTTTGTTATAGTTGTGTTATTTTGCGTTTTTGTGTTAGATCGTTAGTAATCGTTATTGTTTGAACATGGTTGTTGTATGTCATAATAGAAAATGAAATTTAGACAGATTTTCTTATACTGAGGTTTTTATAACTGACACTTCCAATTTATTTAAACTGGTTTAATAGTCTCTCAAAAGTGGCTGGCTTAGGGTGATTTCTTTCGGGAAACCTTTAAGTATAAACTCGACAAGCCAATAAATAATTTTGATGACATTCTCTAAGCATAAAAATAATGCCAAAAACCCCCTTCTTTTGAGTAAATCTTCATTTTTTACCAAAAAATATAAGAGCGATGTTCAAACAATAACGATTACTAACGATCTAACACAAAATGCAAAATAAGACAACTATAACAAAAGACAGGCTTTTTAAACTAAAATAACAGACTAAATTAATTATCTGACGTTTTTAAATATTTAATTATAAAAATTTTTACTTAAAAAGTACTAAAACGGTGCAATAAACAATATTTTGGCGTTTTCTGCAAAAACAAGAAGACTTAACACTTATGATTTAAATACCATTCGATAGGTAATTAAAACGTGCATTTGCTGATAAATCAATAAATATAGCGTTCCATTTAAATAAATGAAGTTATAGTCATTTAAAGTTATCATTTGTTTAATTCCAATTTTTTTACACCCGGCATAAGATGTCAAGTTTATTATACTTGGAAAATTAAATATGATCTATTGTTACATTTCAGTGTAAATTTGGTATGCATAACTTAATTAATTTTTAAGTATTTGAAACATAAAAATTAGGTTACATTTTTACAAAATTCAAATTAATTCAAAAACCTTAAGGTTTATGTAATAAAAACCTTATTAAAACACACACTTATTTTTATCGAAGGATCCAAAAATGCAATAAAATACAGGGTGTTTCATTAAAAAAAACACAACTTTGATACTTTTAGGGTTTTTGGGACATCCTGTATATTATGAAAGTAATTTTAAAAAGTAGCCTTAATAGACCCCCATATATCCCCAAAGTGAAACTTTTTGAAAGTCACGTATTTTGGCCACAATGCAAATTCATGCATATCTCTTCACTCGCTCCACAGATTTCAATCCCCACAGGTACCACCAACACAATCCCGGTTAATCCGACCGGCCCTATTACAAGAAGCCGCACACGCGCCGCCAAACGTCAACCGCCAACACCGCAGGCATAAATAGCGCAGTTCCACTTAGCACGATCGCAGTTCCCTATCGAACACCGCCTGAAGAAGACCAATGCGACTTGGTCGAAACGTTGCAAATCGGTTCTTTTCAGAACCATCAAAACTTGCAAATTCGAAGATTAAAGCCGAACATTGACAATGTATATATATATATATATATATATAACGCTTCAAAGTACATAAACAATAGCTACGATCAAATTAAACGGATAATGGCTGATCGGAGAAAAAAAGTACAGTTTTTGTTACAGACCTCGAGTGTGACAGTTACAACCCCCAATTTTTACTTTTTTTAATGGGAAATATAGGTCTCTTTATACTCTGTTCAGAAATGCTATTGTTTTTAATTTTGTTGCAATATAAAAAAATATAATTAATAAAGATAGAAAAACTTTTATTTAAGATTAGGATGTTGTCAAGACGTTCGTTCGATGTAAGCTTTTTGAACATCTACTGAATTGTCATTAATTTTTCTTTTTTTTACATTACAAACAATATTGGGTGTTATGCAACGCATTTCAATAAGATCATTTTATTATTTATATATATAGTTTCTATTCTTGACCGGGAGATAGTTTGGGGTAAGACTTTATTGGGTGTTCGGTCGACTTAAGAAATCAGAATGTCACCTAATACTCTTTTATCTTTACTAGGTAATATTTTGAGAAACTATGTTCCATTCTTCAGGGCTCTACAATGAATGTAGTTAGTTACTAATAATATAACGTTCTGCTTCTAATACAATACATGAACTTACAGATATTGTGGTTCGTGAATTCCGATCTTGTTAAGATTGCGTATGTGTGGACAATTGCAACATGCCAATGGCATGGAACTATTTAAAGTAACAAAATATCAATTAACTTACAATTTAAAAATTAATGGTTAAAATGTTAAAATAATAGTCAAAATGTAAAATATACTAATTCCCTGAAGAAGGGAAAATAGTTTCCCAAAATATTGGCTAGTAAAGATAAAAGAGTATTAGGTGATATTCTGATTTCTTAAGTAGACCGAACACTCAATGAAGTCTTACCCCCCTATACATATATATATATATATATATATATATATATATATATATATATATATATATATATAAGTTATATAGCATAGATTTATATTTAATAATTAATAATTGTTTATTATAATTATAGTGGCCGCTAATGCATTTGCATGCTGCATTAGCGTAATTGTAACAAAGCGTAGGTTTATCTTAAGTATTATGTTTCATTGAGAGAATTGTTATTTCATAAGTTAGTCAGTCTAGATTTTGTTCCTGTACCGAGCAGACGTTCTGCAAGCTACAATAAAATAATTTCATTTTAAAAACACAAGTCGTTGTACCCGAAAAATAACTGGCGCAGTCGGTAGGATTGGCCCGGACGAGTAAAAGAATATTACTTGGTTTTCGTTTCAACGAATTCATCGGGCTAAACCCAAAATATCCACGTGGACATCCATCACTCAAGGAGGACCCTCCAAGCATCGAGGACGAAGTCCAAGTACCCTGAGTGTCACGGCGAAGGTCTACAACATTCCAGAGAGAGTTCCCGCATCGAATCGTCGAATCCGAGACTCCGATGGAAAAATAACAATTTTGTGAGTACAATCAAGTGTTTTAGAGGTTATTCGCGTAGCTCAATAACGTCGCGGTAAAACAAAAGGTACGTCCTATGAATAAGCACGGCGAAGTAACAAAATCGGATTCAATAAATATAGAAGTAGAACCGCTCCGTACAAACCGGGATCGCTCAAGATCACCTATCGCAGTACGAAATAATATTAATAATACAGTAAATAATAACATTACAATAATGGCTAACGTGCTAAAACCCGAATATTTAAATATGATACCCGAATTTAGTGGGAAAACAGAGCTTCTTTCTAGATTCATTGATGTGTGTGAGAAATTAGTCACTAAGTTTTATAATACAGTCGATGTGGCGGATTTTCAAAACGAATACCTAATGTCTAGCATTTTAGCGAAGATAAAGGGTGAAGCAGCAATAAATATTTCTTCCAGCGTAATCGCGAGCTGGAACGATTTAAAAAATGCGCTACTCAACGCATACGCGGACAAACGTGACCAGTACAGCTTAAATTACGAGATAACGCTGTTAAAACAGAACATTAACGAGTCCCCTTTCGATTTTTATAACCGAGTTCAGAATTTGCTAAATCTACAAATTTCCTAT
>CAXAKX010001023.1:0-19040 GCA_963969525.1 Ontholestes murinus
GAACTAACTTTCAAAATTATACGTAGTGACATAAAATTTGCCCCCTCATATCAAAAACATTTATTTCAATTAATTGATGTTGTCTTCACTGTCTTTCAAAATTTCCGCCAGAGTACCCTCTAACTCCGTACGTTTTCTCAAGGCTATGAATTGAAAGCATTCTATAAGTATGTGTCGCACTGTCACTGTAACGCCACAAATTTCGCATATCGGTGCTTCTAATCTGCGAAGTAAGTATTCATGTGACATACGGCAATGTCCAATGCGCAATCTCGTAAGTACGACTTCCTTATGGGTTCGAGTTCCAACCCACTCCGATTCAGGAACCCGTATAACATATTAAAGGAACAACTCATCAACCAGATGTCAGTGTCAGAATCAAAAACGTATAAAATTTTTTTTCGCGATTGACGACATCAGCCACTTGCGCCCAGTACAGATTTTGAGAAACATGCAGCAGCTATTAGGACTAAAGAGTATAGATCCTTCCATAATCAGACAATTGTCCATCCAAAAGATGCCGCGACAAATTCAACGGTTTTTAACGGCGCACAATAGAGGGAACTTGCAAACCTGGCAGAGAAGCTCGTCGACATCCCAGACGAGTCAACGGTCAGTGTGGCTGCACTAGCAACAGAGCAAAGAGGATCTACACTTGAAAGGAAATTAGATGAGTTAATAGCCGCTTTACAAAAAAGCTCAACGGAATCGCGTACGACTCGCACTGTAAGTTCTTCGCCAGCAGAATACAGACAGCCTAGCTGGTACGCGAGTTTATCCCAAAAATCTAATCGTTTAGACGCGCGATGCAGTGTAAGAAGATCCCCTACACCAATGATAGGAGACTTTTATTGGTATCACCAAAATGTGTACCTCCATGTTCGTGGAACCCTTCTACACAAATGTTATCCACATATACATCTGCAAATTCAAAATCTAATTTATTTTTCTTAACAGATAAACTAAACAGTATCAGTTTCCTGATTGGCACTGGAGCAGAAGTAAGCGTCGTAGAAAAAAGGTTTTCCAACAGTAACTTAGGTGTGAAGCAAGTTTATCTACACCTGCTATAAACACAATCGATCGTTCCATTAACATTACAAACATATTAAACATGTACCCAACAATTAGCAAACCAATTGACTTAAACGCACCGGTCACACACTCGGTGCAACACCTCATCCTTACAAGGTCAACCTGCTAACAGCAATAATTGTGGCAAAACTTAGACCGTCTTCAAGCCCTGGTCTTCACCATTACACATGGTAAAAAAAGAAAGATGGATCTTGATTATCGCGCACTAAATTTGGTAACTCAACCTGACAGATACCCGATCCCGCACATACAAGACTTCACGTCACTCCTGGACGGTGTTACGGTTTTTTCAAAGATAGACCTTGCTAAAACTTACCACCAAATTCCAATCGAGGATAGCGCAATTCAAAAAACAGCAATAACAACACCCTTCGGACTATTTGAATATGTAAAGATGCCTTTTGGGTTAAGAAATGCTGCGCAAACATTCCATAGATTTATGAACGAAGTATTTTTTGGATTAAAGTTTTGTTTCGTTTACATAGACGATGTCTTAATTTTTAGTAAAACATTGCTTGAATATAAACAACATCTCCACATCATTTTTGGTAGGCTGACAAAGTATGGTATGGTCATAAACGTTGACAAATGTGAATTTGTTAAAATGTCAGTGTAGTTTTTAGGACACATGGTTGACAGTAAAGGAATTTTACCTTTACCGTATAGAACAGAAGTTATCACGTCCTTTTCCCTCCTAAATGCCAGAAGGATTTAAGGTTGTTTTTAGGAATGATTAATTTTTATCATCGCTTCGTACCGGATTGTGCAAAATTTTTGCGACCTCTCAACGCCTTAATTGATAACTCAATCGCAAAGAAACAACCGCTATCACTCAATTCGAAACAGCTAAACGAGTTCAACGATATTAAAACAGCTTTAGCTTATGCTACATGTCAGATGCACCACTCTGTTTGGCAGTGGATGCATCTGACATAGCCATGGGGGTGCGTCCTCAACAAGAATTGGATGGAGTTAACCAACCCATCGCCTTTCTTTCTAGAAAATTCACTATAAGAGAATCAAAGTATAGCGTTTTTAGACGTGAATTATTGGCAATGTTCACGTCACTGAAGCACTTCCGATACTACCTCGAAGGGCGATCTTTTTACATTTTGACCGACTATAAACCTCTGAAAAAGAGGTTTGAAGTCTGTCAAATGGAATATATATCTCAGTTTACCTCGGACATACGACATGTAGCAGGAAGGAATAATGTAGTTCCGGATGCACTCTCCAGAATTTCTCATACAAGTCGAACGAACCCAATTTTTACCAGTGTGGACCCTATAGATATAGCCAAAGCACAAAAGAACGACCCGGAATTACAGCGTTTTTAAGTAACCCAAATACTTCGTATTTATTTTTACAAGTTACCAAATTACCTAACTCTTCGTTAGTGTTACACTACGATTTCTCAACGAATATTCCCAGACCGTCTGTGCCTCAACCTTTAAGGCAATGAGTTTTCAAAAAGTTGCATAACAGAGCCCATCCAGGAATCCGAGCATCCAAAACATATGATAAAAAGATATTTCGTTTAGCCTGGAATGCATAACGATGTGAAACAATTCACAATCCATTGCCCAGATTGCCAACAAGCAAAAATTCAACAACATACTATAAGCCCCGTTGGGAATTTCCCAAAGCCCGATCACCGGTTCGGGAATATTCACATCGACTTAGTTAAGTTGCCCATAGTTGATGGATTTTCATACCTGCTAACAGTCGTGGACAGATTTACAAAGTGGTCGGAGGCATACCCCTTGCGAAATGCAAACACAAATACAATAGTTAGAACGTTATATTCAGAGTGGATGGCGATATTTGGAATTCCAACGCATATAGTTTCCGATAGAGGAGCACAATTTACTTCGGAATTATACAACGAGTTATGTAAATTCCTGGGAATTAAATCGATAAAAAACGACCGCGTATCATCCGTGTGCTAATGGTCTGGTAGAGAGATTGAACAAACACAGTAAGACATCCCTAATTGCGAGAGGAGGTAGGAACGACTGGCCGAGACAATTTCCAGGAGTGCTCTTAAGCTTACGTAACACAATAAAAGAAGACCTTCAATGTACAAGCGCGAAGTTAGTTTTTGGTACTACAATGCGTATGCCCGGAGAATTCTTTTTAGATGCAGAGAGATTTAGTACTGAACCTAATACACAATTTGTACGAGACCTAAAGAAACTCTTCAAGGCTATCTCTTACACCCCACCACGTTACACGACAAGAAAATTTTACATTCATACAGACCTCAAGACTTGCACTCATGTTTATGTCCGAGACGATAAGATAAAAGGTCCACTAACACCACCATACAACGAACCCTTCAGAGTAATCGAGCGTCATCCTAAGTTTTTCAAAATATAATTGAACCATTATGATGATTTCATTGCAGATTAAAACCTGCGTAAATTTTCCCTGAGTCTGTTTCTGCTCCTGTGAGGCATGTGTCTTTTGTTACTTCCATACTGGGGAGAAACTGATGCAGCAGAAACAAGTTCCGAAGAAGAGGCTTAGAACTTTTTGGTAATTGGGGCAACGGACATAATAAAATTTTTGCGGGGTCATTACGACTGTAAATGAATCGTTATTTGTATTACTTTCAATAAATAAAGAAACTGCTATAGGTATATGTCTTTGTAAACCGAAGAGCCTCAATTTTTACTGCGTTAAAAATGCTGCAGTAGCCGAAACATATAAAGATCATCATCACTAATGAGGAAAGCACATCCTGACGAGTCTGCAGAGCATGATCCGTCAGTGAAGATATGATAAGACTCTCGAGTGCCAGACATAAAAGTGAGGAAATGCTGTTGAAACAATGTGGAAGGCGTCGAAGATTTAGAAAATTTTGACGAGACATTTACTTGTGGGCGTGGGATCCTCCAAGGGGGGTGATCCCCATATTGAATTATGGGAATTAAAAGAAATGGGCGGAGCAAAGATACAAACAAGGCTTCGATTTATTTTAAAGTGGGTGTTTTTCCTGGTGGTAGGTATACAGAGCACAAGGTGACGATTTGTGGAAGGTGCAATTTCACTGCAGCAACTTGCAACGGAGTGTCGATGTTATTTATATCACCATTCACGCCATGTGATAACATAATTGCTAGATCACGTCAGGTGCGTTGGCCATCGTTATAATTCCTTTTGAAAAAAATAAAGCCTGGCAATGTTGGCTGTTGAATTTTCATGAAAGTGGGTTTCCTGGAGGCATAAGGCGACTGGTTGGACTGGTTGGACAGTGTTGCATAATATTTTAATTTCAGGCAATCGTGTATAGAATCCATTGCATTTCCACTGGGTGAGTGTTTTAGTCACATCTGACATGGAGATTACGCTTAAGTTGAAACTTAAGACAGTCAGGACCGGCAAGTAACTTGGCCTGTCCGACGTCCATAAGATCATGGGAAATAATGTCTTCCAAAAGACTGGTTGACCTGGTCCTTATAGATTCTGTTACCTGATTTTTTTAGCTTCATCAGATCTTTTAATTTCGGCATTTGATTTGGAGGGGACTTGACTAGTTTTCTTTTTAAAAACTTTTATCTCTGTAATTTTGACCGATTTTGGTACATTGGGTACCACTTTATCCATTTCGCACTGAATAGAACTGTTTGAACTGTAGCAACTTTCCCCTCAGACTTCACTTCAGCAAACGTCGATGGACAGTTTAAGCGGTATTTTCATTTGGCTTCTTGACATCTTTTGAATGGCATATTCGATCTGGAATTTCTGACATGGACGTGAGCGCGGGGAATGCGGTTCCGCACAGTTGGCGCACTTAAAGGGAGTCTGACAATTACCTTCATGCTGAAGATTACCACAGTGTGCATATACAGAATTATTGCCACTTTTCTCGGAAACATGTCTGACAATTGAAACACCTAAGAGGATTAGGGATTAATGTCTGTACCTCAAAGGTGTACATTGAAACTATTTTTATATTTTTCGGGAATTGGAAGGCATTTCATGTGTAACGATAGATTATAATGATCCACATTGACAGTTACCAGACATTTTGTATGGTACTTAAACTTAAGCCTCAAACTGATTTTATTTTATAAATAATGTCAATAATAATCTGTTTGGATTTTGTAGGGCGTTTCGGCAGCTTTGGTCGTTTGCGAATAATTTATTCACTTGTATAAAATATTAGACTAGAATTCTCGAGATCACACATGAACAATAGCTTGTAATGCTGCTCCATCCTGTTAAAAACAGGTTTCCTTCAGGTGTAACGAAAGATTGTAATGATCCTCATTGACCAGACATCTTGTACTAAAACTTAAGCCTTAAATTGATTTTATTTTATAAATAATGTCAACGTTAATTACATCACTGCGTATAAAATATTAGAATAGTGCTATTGACGATATTAGTATAAAATTAAAATCAATTGTTAGCTTAAATTTAAAAAAGTGTATATGTAGAGTGGGTGGGTGTCCTCAATTCTACGTTATAAACACCTAATTTCAATCATATATCTCCCCTCTACATTACATAACTCCAAACCATAACTTAATACATCCTTATTTGGTCGATATTATAATTTAACGGATCGATCGATACAGCAACGGGAAGCAAAGTCAATTTGCTATTATTTAACCCTTTTTTTCCTCTGTTGTTGTTGCTGTTTTTCCCGCGTGTTTCAATCTTTTCATTACCTCGACAAACAATGAGCTCCGATTCGCTAATACCGGCAATTTGCGCGGGTGGATTATCAAAGGCCTGTATCGCATTATACCGTTGTAATAAAATCGGCGCTATTAAAAAGCAATCAAATCATTTTAACCTCGTAAAACAAAATCGCATCGTAAAACGCACAATAAAAATAACGTGGAATATGACGGCAGTTTCGGAATTTATCAGCCGGCAGTTGTTTTCGAAGGAGCAAGGAACCTTTTCTTTATTGCGCCGTTAATGGCCGTATTGACAAGAGCCGAGTTTGATTATTGTGCGGCGTCCACTGTTTATTTAGAAAATTTGATGTGGATAATGCCGCGCGCAGATAAGCGGACTCTTTGTGCGGTGGAGACATACTTACTTAATGACTGGTTTCCGATATCTCTTCGTCGACAATTCTAGTGTATCCCGTTTCAATGCTGTACATTCGTTTTACTTCGGAGTAGCCTTATTTCTAAAACCCTGCGATTTACACTCAAGAAAAAAACTTCCCATAAACTAATTTAGTTCTCTATATCAGTTTAAACTAATTTTGCAGCAATTTCTCATAAAAATTTCTAGAATTTTTCATTAATATTCAACAACGTTTCGTTACAGATTGCTTGAAATTTCTTCGAAATTTCCAGATTTTGTTCTACATTTTTAGAATTTTGCCGCAATTATAGAAATTTTTATTAATTTCCAACAATTTTTCGTTACAGAATTTTCCAGATTTTATTTTACATTTTTATATTGCAGCAATTTCTCCTTAAAATTTGTAGAATTTTTCATTAATTTCTTACAATTTTTCGCTAATTTCTCGAATTTTCTTCGAAATTTTTAGAATTTTTCAAGTTTTGTTTTACATTTTTCTTCGAAAGTTTTAGAATTTTCCATATTTTGTTTTACATTTTTAGAATTTTGCAGCAATTGCTCATCAAAATTTCTGAAATTTATTATTCATTTTCATTTCCGACATTTTCGTTTTGAGAATTTTTCACTATTTCCAGCATTTTTTCTTAGTTTGCTTAAAATTTTTTCAATATTACTAAACTTCTTCAACAAGTTTTCTTCTAGATTTGAAGAATTTTTCTGTAATTTCTCTTCTAAATTTCCAGAAATTTTCATTAATTTCTTATAATTTTTCATTACAGATTGCTTCAATTTTCTTCGAAATGTATAGAATTTTTCAAATTTTGTTTTTCATTTTTAGAATTTTGCAGCAATTTCTCGTCACAATTCCTAAAATTTTTCATCAATTTCCTACATTTTTTCATTACAGATTGCTTGAATTTTCTTTGAAATTTTTAGAATTTTCCAGATTTTGTTTTACATTTTTAGAATTTTCCAGATTTTGTTTTACATTTTTAGAATTTTACAATTTCTCATTTAAATTTCTAGAATTTTTCATAAATTTAATACAATTTTTCGTTACAGATTGCTTGAATTTTCTTCGAAATTTTAACAATTTTCCAGATTTTATTTTACATTTTTAGAATATTGCAGTAATTTTTCCTTAAAATTTGTAGAATTTTTCATTAATTTCCTACAATTTTACGATAATTTCTCGAACTTTCTTCGAATTTTTTAGAATTTTTCAAATTTTGTTTTACATTTTTAGAATTTTGTAGCAATTCCTTGTGAAAATTTTTAGAATTTTTAATTAATTTCCTACAATTTATTGTTAAGAGATTGTTTGAATTTTCTTAGAAATTTTTAGATTTTGTTTTACATTTTTAGAATTTTGTAGAAATTTCTCGTTAAAACTTCTAGAATATTTCATTCATTTCCTACAATTTGTCGTTACAGATTGCTTGAATTTTCTTCGAAATTTTTAGAATTTTCCATGTTTTCTTTTACATTTTTAGAATTTTGCAGCAATTGCTCATCAAAATTTCTGGAAATTATTATTCATTTTCATTTCAGACTACTGTTTGTTTTGAGTATTTTTCACTATTTCCAGCATTTTTTCTTACAGTTTTTTCAAAATTACTAAACTTCTTCAACAAGTTTTCTTCTAGATTTCAAGAATTTTTCTGTAATTTCTCTTCTAAATTTTTCATAAATTTTTACTTTTTTTAGAATTTTGCAGCAATTTCTCGACAAAATTTCTAGAATTGTTCATTAATTTCCTATAATTTTTCGTTACAGATTGTTTGAATTTTCTTCGAAATTTTTAGAATTTTTCAGATTTTGTTTTACATTTTCAGAATTTTGCAGCAATATCTCGTCAAAAATTCTAGAATTTTTAATTAATTTCCTTCAATTTTTCGCTACAGATTGCTTGAATTTTCTTCGAAATTTTTTAGAATATTCCCGATTTTGTTTTACATTTTTAGAATTTTACAACAAATTCTCATCAAAATTTCTAGAATTTTTCATTAATTTCCTACAATTTTTCGTTACAGATTGCTTGAATTTTCTTCGAAATTTTTAGATATTTCCAGATTTTGTTTTACATTTTTAGAATTTTGAAGCAAAGTCTCGTCAAAATTTCTAGAATTGTTCATTAATTTCCTACAATTTTTTGTTACAGATTGCTTAAATTTAATTCGAAATTTTTAGAATTTTCCATATTTTGTTTTACATTTTTAGAATTTTGCGGCAATTTCTCGTCACAATTTCTAGAATTTTTCATTAATTTCCACCAATGTTTCGTTATAAGATTGCTTGAATTTTCTTTGAAATTTTTACTATTTTCCAGATTTTATTTTACATTTTTAGAATATTGCATCTCATTAAAATTTTTAGAACATTTCATTAATTTCCTATAATTTTTTGTTACAGATTGCTTGAATTTTCTTCGAAATTTTTAGAATTTTTTAAATTTTGTTTTACATTTTTAGAACTTTGCAGCACTTGCTTATCAAAGTTTCTGGAAATTTTTATTCATTTTCATTTCAGAATACATTTTGATTTAAGAATCTTTCACTATTTCCAACATTTTTTCTTCCAGTTTGATTAAATTTTCTTCAATATTACCAAACTTCTTCAACAATTTCCTCTAGATTTCAAGAATTTTTCTGTAATTTCTCTTCTAAATTTTTCATAAATTTTTAAAACTATTAGCACATTTTCCATCTTTTTTTGTTTACAACGAATGATATAAATAATGACAGTTGACAATGCTATTGACATTGACATGATTCAGATTAAAATCAAAAGGCGACAATTGACAAATGACCTCATTATTAACAGATAAGAGTCGACTGATGACAGTCAACAATCATAATATGACAAATGATAGGTGATAATTGACTAATGATAGATGATATAATATTTTACACATTACAATATTTAAAAAAAATAAAATAAAAAAATCTGCGTATAATAGATGACACATACTTAAATTAAGACTTATCATTAACATTAACATAATTCAGGTAAATGAGATAACAAGTACAGTTGATAAATGACAATTAAGAATAAATATATAACAGATGACAGGTGACAATCACAAGATAGATAACAGATGAAGAATGATAATTAAAAGATCACTATTCTAAACGATATTTAAGATTCAAATTATAAAACGACGAATCACAGATGGCATATTGTGAATGACAGAGGCTAAGTGCCAAATGACACATGATAGATGGTAATATTATTATTAGATTAAAATCACTAGATAACTATTGATATTGACAGTATAGCATACGACAAAGGAGTTTTGGAAATTAACAGGTAATAGATGGCTGATGCAGATGGCAGATGACAATCATAAAACAACATGATATCAAAATTATTGACATTGACATTACACATAAAATGACAAATAATAGATGACAAATAACGTATATTAGATGATATTTACGACATATAACATATAACAGATGACATATGGCAGCTGACAGATGTCATATGTCAGATGACAGAAGACATATGTCAGATGACAGAAGACATATGACAGATGACGTATACCAGATGATGCTCTTATATATCATCTGTTATACATCATCTGTCATATGTCTTCTGTCATATGCTAAATGTCATTTATCATGTGTCAGATGATGAATAATCATTGTTTGAAATTTTATTTTTAACATTCCATTTGTAAGAATTTTCCAGTACTTCCTCCTATAAACTTCTAGAATTATCTATCCATGTTTTTTCAGTATATTAAAATTTTCTTGTTTTACATATTTTCTATTATTTTTTTACGTAAACTTTCCTCGAGATTTTGAATATTTTCTAAATTTTCTTTGAAATTTATCATCGGAGTTTTTAGAATTTATAATGAATTTTACTTTTACATTACGTGAATTTTCTTGTTTTGAGAATTTTTCTCTATTTCAATCAAATGTATTCCTTTCATATTGTTTGAATTTTCTTCGAGATTTTTGGAATTTGCCAAAAATTTCTCGTTTACATTTTTAGAACTTTTCATCACTTTTCTTACACATTTTGAGATGTTTCTATTATCACTGGAATTTTACTTCTAGATTGCGCGAATTTTCCTCAAAATTTCTCGACTATTTTCTTCATTTTCGCAGCTATGATTGAATTTTTTATAACTTTCTTATTTAAAAATTTTCCAGTGCTTTCTCTTCTAAACTTTTTTTTCCAAACTGTTTAAATTTTTTTGCTTTAAGATGTTTCTACAATTAGTCCTAACAATTTAAGAATTCTCTAGATTTTATTGCAGATTTCTCATCTGAATTTCTAGAATTTTACATTATTTTGTCTTATAAATAACCTGAGTTTTTCTATTTTGATAATTTCTTCAGCATTTCTTTGTTCTTCAAAATTATTTTTAAAATTTCCAAATTTCTCAATTATTAATCTTGGGTGTTCTCAACAATGTCTCTTTTAAATTTATCTTCGGAGTTTTTAGAATTTATAATGAATTTTACTTTAACATGACGTGAATTTTCTTGTTTTGAGAATTTTTCTCTATTTCAAATGTGTTCCTGTCATATTGTTTGAATTTTCTTCAAGATTTTTAGAATTTGTCCGATTTTAAAACTTTGCCAAAAAATACTCGTTTAAATTTTTAGAACTTTTCATCACTTTTCTTACAAATTACGTGAGTTTTCTCATTTGGACATTTTCTATTAACACTGGAATTTTTCTTCTACATTGCACGATTTTTCTTCAAAATGTCTCGACTATTTTCTACATTTTCGCAGCAATGTTTCTTTAACGATGCCTGAATTTTTTTATAACTTTTCTTATTTAGAAACTTTCCAGCGCTTTCTTTTCTAAAATTCTAGAATTTTCTATCAAATTAATTTCAAACTATTTAAATTTTCCTGTTTTAAGAATTTTTTACAATTAGTCCTAACATTTTAAGAATTAATTTGTATCATTTGTCATTTGTATTATTGTTATTGTATTTTAATTATTAATTTAAGTTTTTAATACTAATTTTACTCTGTAATTGGCCTTTTTGGCTGTTGGGTAAAAATAAAATAAAATAAAATACTCCAGATTTTCTTCTAGATTTCTCATCTGAATTTTCAATGATTTTGTCTTACAAATTACTTGAATTTACCTGTTTTGAGATTTTTTAAATATCTCCAGCATTTCTTCTTCTAAATTGTCCAAATTATCTTCAAAATTTCTCAATTATTAATTGGCCTTTTCGTCTGTTGGGTAAAAATAAAATAAATAAATAAACAATATTTCTTTAATTCTTGAATTTTGAAGGCTTTCACTTCGTGGTACATTTTCGAATTTTTAAATAAAGAAATCACTTAACTTTTTTATACCACTATAATAAATTTAAGTATTTTCCTTATTTAAAAAATGTTTCTTTAACGCTGTTTGAATTTATTTAACTTTCCTTATTAATGAAATTTTTGGTAATTTTCCTTATGAACTTCTAGAACTGCCTATGATTTTTTTCAAACTATTTAAATTTTCTTGTTTTAAGAATTCTACTATTTCTCCTTATAGATTACGTAAACTTTCTTTTAAGAATTTTCTAGAAAGAAAACTTCTCGTCTAAATTTCCAGAATTTCACCAGCATTTACCTTCTGGAATGTGCAAGTTTTCTTCTAAATTTCTCGACTATACGAGATTTTACAAATTTTCAAGAGTTATTTTTCAAATTTTTCATTTAAGTTTTTAGATTTTTTATGATTTTTTTTCACATTACATGAATATTCTTGTTTTAGGATTTTCCCACTATTTAAAATATTTTCTTATTGCGTGAATTTTCTTACCAGAATTGTAATTCTTTTTTAAATTTCTCGTGAAAATTTCTAGAATTATCGAATTCTTTTTTACCAATCACGTGAATTTTTCTGTTGTGGGAATTTTCTAATATCAACAGAATTTTTCCTTCTAATTTATGCGAATTTTCTTTAAAATTTTCTAAATTCTCGAATATAATTTTCTAAATTTTCTCAGCAATATTTCCTAAAGTTGTTTGATTAGTTTCACTTTCATTAATTAAGAATTTTTAGCACTTTCTCTGCTAAGCTCCTAAATTAGTCGATGATTTTCGTTTAAACTATTTAAATGTTCTTGTTTTAAGAATTTTCTACTATTTGTTCGTACGTAAACTTTCTTCGAGATTTTAAGAATTTTCT
Organism: Ontholestes murinus; assembly: GCA_963969525.1. Taxonomy (NCBI): domain Eukaryota; kingdom Metazoa; phylum Arthropoda; class Insecta; order Coleoptera; family Staphylinidae; genus Ontholestes; species Ontholestes murinus. Next base: position 12,310 of record CAXAKX010001023.1, read on the forward strand.
AGATTTTCTTTCAGATTTCTTATCTGAGGAATCTAGAATTTTTTATGCATTTTTCTTCCACATTACGTGAATTTTCTTGTTTTGAAACAACAATTTTGTTCGTGATTTTTAGAATTTGACAGATTTTTAAACTTTGTCGAAATTTATAGAATTTTCCATGAATTTTTCTTACAAATTACGCGAGTTTTCCTGTTTTGACAAAGAATTTTCTAATATCAGCTTTTTTTTCTTCTAAATTGGGAGAATTGTTTTGAAAATTTCTAAATTCCTCAACCATGAGACAGAAAGAAAGATAGTATCGTACTAACCAAATTAAGCCAGAATAAAATGTAATAACAAAATTCTAGGTTAAAGTTGCTGAAATAAAGATGTTGTATATATTATGTATCTAGAAATAAGTATTTCTAAATTTTCTCAGCAATATTTTTTAACGTTGTTTGATTTCATATTTTAAGATTTTTTCAACATTTTTTCCCTTAACCTCTAGAATTGTCTTTTTTTCAAACTATATATACATTTTCTACTATTTGTTCTTATACATTAAGTTAATTTTTATCTTTTAGATTTTCTTGCAGGTTTCTTCTTATCATAATTCTAACATTTTTCAAAAATTCTCGCCTAAATTTCTAGATTTTTATATTATATTTTGTTACAAATTACTCGAGTTTTCCTGTTTTGAGAATTTTCTAATATCAACAGCATTTTTCCTTCTAGATTGTGCGAATTTTCTTCAAAATTTCTAAAATCCTCGACTGTTATATTCTAGATTTTCTCGGAAATGTTTTTTAATGTTGATTTTTTTTAAGTTTCCTTAATTCAGCACTTCCACATTTAATTTCCTAGAATTGTCTATAACTTTTTTTCAAACTATTTAAATAAAGAGTTTTCATTTTATATTTAAATCTTCTTGCTTTAGGAATTTTCTACTATTTGTCCTTTACGATTACGTAAACTTTCCTTGAAGAATTTTTTAGATTTTCTTCCAGGTTTCTTACCTAAATTTCTTATTTAATTTTTTTTAAATTTTACTTTCAGATTACATTTTCTTATTTTGATAATTATTTACTATTTCAAATGACTTCGTTTTAGGTTGTTTGACTTTGCTTTAAAATTTTTAGAATTTTAAATTACTTCCTTTTAGGTTGTTTGACGCAGCTTTGAAATTTTTAGAATTTATCAGATATCTAAAATTTTTCAAATATGTCTCCTTTGAAATTCTAGAATTTTTCATTAGTTTTTCTTACAAATTACGTGAGTTTTCCTGTTTTGAGAATTGTATAATATCACCAGACTTTCCTTCTAAATTCTCCACATTTTTCAGCAATCTTTCTTTAACGCTCTTTGATTGTTTTTATTGTTCCAAGATTTCTTCAGCATTTTTTCTTAAAACTTTTTAGGTTTGCTTGTTTTAAGAATTTTCCACTATTTGTCCTTACAGATTACGTAACAGAAACCTGGAAGAATCTTATCTTAATTTCTAGATTTTTTTATGAATATTTCTTTCAGATCATACGCATTTGCTTATTTGGAGAATTTTCCACTATTTCCAAAATTTTCGTTTCGTATTGTTTGACATTGCTTTGAAATTTTTAGAATTCAACAGATATCAAAAACCTTTCTAAAATTCCTCCTTTCCTATATATATTAGGTTGTATGTATAAGAACGTATCTCTGGCCAAAAAGAGGTAAAAGGACCAACGTTGAAGAAGAAGACAACCTTATCTTGGGTAAACACAAGAAACGCGTTGCCTACAAGAAAACTTGTAGAAGTAAATCTCGAAAAACAATATCATATGTTTTAACAAGTTTTTTTAAGGATATAATATGCCGCATTTGGTTAAAACAAAGATGAATATCTGCAGATAATCTTTAGAAAGTGTTGGTACTAGTGGAAAAACAAGCATGATTGTAAACTGTTTATATGTGACTGAAATTTTTATTGACAATAATGATGTACAATTTTAGAATATTTTATAAGCGTGTTGGAATAAATAAATATATTTTTTTCTGACGATCCTTTATATAACATCGTAATCGGTTTACGTCAGCAATGCATTTTGAACAAATATCCGCACGAGGCGTACGCTTTTGAAAGTTATTTACACATCCACGTCCAAATAATTTATTTTGTTATAATATATTTACCTTTAATGTTGATCGCTCGTTGTTTGTTACCCGTGAATGCGCAATTTATTCAATTTATTGACGTTCAAACATTAAATTAGTCGGATAAAATACAACATGAAATTAAATATTTATACGTGAGTTAAATAAATAATGTGATTTATCGGAGCAGATAATTTAAATTGGTTAATAATATATAAGATAAATTTTCAATCCTTTTGTATACGTCATAAATAAAAACAAATTTAATTAAAATTCGTTTTAATGCAGATAATACAGCCCGATCTAAAATATTTTTAATGTTGCTAAACTACAACTTTAGGCTAAAATTTTGCTGTGTACTTTAAAATGATTAAATCTAAAATAGATTTTAGGGTTCTAAATCAAAAATACATTTTACTAGAAATTTATAGGCCAATGCAACAAACAATGTAGAAGTGACCGATAGTTTACAAAAAATAAGACCCATTCTGGATAAATTGGTGAAAAATTTTAATCCCTTTCCGATGTCTGAACACGTATGTGTTGACCAGCAGATTATACCATTCAAATGAAAACAGCTAAAAAAGTATATGCCAAAAAAAAACCTAAAAAATGGGGCTTTTTCACTTATCAAGACTCAGTTATAATTACGAAATTTACACCAGCAAGGTGATACATCATCCCGAATTACCTAGAACCCCCTAAGAAAGTTCTGGAATGAGAATTGCTGAAAAGTTCTAGAAATTTACATAAAAAATTGAGAAACATTCTAGAACCCTCTATAAAAAATCTCGAGAAATGGAATAAGTGTTTATGGGAAGTAGTACCAATCTATAAGAATAATTGAGAGATATATATTAGAACTCTTTAAGAAAATTCTGAAAAAATGAACTGAAAGGAAAATACAACAACCATTTAAAAAAATTGCATAAAAAATGAGAAAATTTACGAAAATTGGAATAAAAGTTAATGAAAAGTTCTAAAATTCTACAAAAAAAGACATATTCTACAATCCTCTTAGAAAATTCTCATTAAATTAAATTAAAGATACGGAAAAGTTCTAAAAACCTACAAAATAAATTAAGGAAATTTCTGGAATTCTTGAAAAATTTAATAAAAATTCTGGAAACTTAAAGAAATCTACAAAAAAACATCAGGAAAATTCTTGATCCCTCTAAAAAATTCTCGAAAAATTATATTAAATTATTGAAAGTCGGCGGAACGTTCTAAATATACTGTAAAGTTCTAAAAATGTACCAAATAAGTTGAGAAAAATATTCTTTAAGAAAATTATTGAAAGATGAAATGGAAGATACTGGAAACTACAAAAAAATGAAGACAATTTTAGAACTCTAAGAAAATTCGTGAAAAATTAAGAAAATTCAATTAAATTTATCAAAAAAATTAAGAAAAGTTAATGAAAATTTCTAAATATCTACAAAGGAAGTTGAGGAAAATTCTTGAAAGATGGAATAAAAGTAATTGAAAAGTTCTTGAAATCTAAAAAGATTATTAAGAAAAATTCAAGAACTCTCTAGAATAATCCTTCAAAAAAGTGATGAAAGTGGCCGAAAAATTATAGAAATCTATAATAAAATCTAAAGAAAGTTTTATTACTCTAAAAAAATTCTTGAAGGATGGAGTGCAAGTTCTAGAAATCTACAAAACATATTGAGAAAAATTCAAGGATACCCTAGAAAAATTCTTCAAATATGTGATGAAGGTTTCTAAGATGTTCTAGAAATCTATAAAAAATAAATAAAATTGTAGAGGCTCATAAAAAATTCTTAAAAAATAGAATGAAAGTTTCTGGAAAGTTATATAAATCTATAAAAAACAAACTGAAGAAAATTCTAGAACACTCTACGAAAATTCTTGATAAACTGAAGAAACTTTCTAAAAAATTCTAGAAATCTACAAAATTCAAGAACTCTTTCGAAAAGTTCTGCAAAAATGTGATGAAAGTTGTTGAGAAGTTCTTGAAATCTACAAAAAAATTTTGAATAAAATTCTGGAGGCCCATAAGAAAATTAATGAAAAATGGAATGAAAAAAAGGTTCTATAAACCAACAAAAATAACTGAAGAAAATTCTAGAAGTCTAATTCTAGAAATCTACAAAAAAAATTAAGAACATTTTTGAACTCATATACTACTAATAAAAGTTACCAAAACAATATAAAAGTTTCTTTAAAATGGAATGAAAGTTACTGGAAAGTTCTAGAAATCTATAAAAAAACAAACATTTTTTGTATTATCTGGATATGGTGACTTGTGTAAAACATTATTATTTAAGCATCAATAAACTACTTACTTACTTACTAAAGAAAAAAAGGTTCTACAAACCAACATAAATAACAGAAGAAAATTCCAAAAGTATCTAAGAAAATTCCTGAAAAACTGAATTAAACTTTCTGGAAAATTGTATAAACCTACAAAAAAAAAACAAGAAAATTCTTGAACTGTTAAAATTTAATAAAAGTTACTAAAAATATCTAAAATCTACAAAAAAAATTGAGAAATATTCTAGAGGCACATAAGAAAATTTAAAAAAATGAATAAACGATACTCGAAAGCTTTACAAAAAAAACTGAAGAAAATTCTAGAACTCTCTAAGAAAATATTTGAAATATTGAATTAAACTTAAAATTAAAAATTCTAGAAATCTACAAAATTCAAGAACGCTTTAGAAAATTGCTTCAATGAAAGTTGCTGAGAAGTTCTAGAAATTTACAAAAATATTGATTAAAATTCTAGAGGCTCATAAGAAAATTCTTGAAAAATGGAATTAAAAAGAAGTTCTACAAACCTACAAAAAAGCTGAAGAAAATTTTAAAAGTCTCTAAGAAAATTCATGAAAAACTGAATGAATTTTTCTAAAAAATTCTAGAAAATAAAATTAAGAAAATTCTTGAACTTATAAAATGTAATAAAAGTTACAAAGATAAATCCACCGTAGAAAAATTCTTCAAAAGTGTAAAGAAGATTTCTAAGATGTTCTAGAAACGTACAAAAAATGAAGAAAATTGTATAGGCTTATAAGAAAATTCTTAAAAAATGGAATTAAAGTTACTAGAAAGTTCTAGAAATTTATAAAAAACAAACTGAAAAAAATTCTAGAATCTCTAAGAACATTCTTGGTAAACTGAAGAAACTTAAAAAAAAATCTACAAATCTACAAAATTCAAGAACCCTTTAGAAAAGTTCTTCAAACATGTGATGAAAGTTGCTAAGAATTCTTGAAATCTACAAAAAAATATTTAGATTTAGTATTTGATTATTGTAACCTCTAAATAAATATTTATTTGTATTGACGATTGTAAACTTATTATTTTAAGTATAAACATGAATAAACATTACACTACATTCAAGAAAATTCTAGAGACCCATAAGAAAATTCTTGAAAAATGAAAGGAAGAAAAGATTCTACAAAGTAACAAAAATACTTAAGAAAATTGTAGAAAAACTGAATTAAACTTTCTGGAAAATTCTAGAAATCTAAAAAAAACAAGAAAATTCTTGAAATGATAAAATTTAATAAATGTTACTAAAAATATCTATACTCTACAAAAAAAAATGAAGAAAACTCCCTAAGAAAATATCTGAATTAAACTTTCTAAAAATTCTAGAAATCTACAAAATTCAAGAAAGCTTGAAAATGGAATTTTAAAAAAAGATGTTCTACAAACCTACAAAAAAACTGAAGAAAATTCTAGAAGTCTCTTAAGAAAATTCTTGAAAAACTGAATGAAACTAAAAAATTTTAGAAATCTACAATATAAAAATTGGAAAATTCTTGAACTGATAAAATGTAATAAACGCTACCAAAACTATTTAAAAATCTACAAAAAAATCTAAAGGCAATTAAGAAAATTCTTAAAAAATGGAATGAAAGTTACTGGAAACTTCTAGAAATCTATAAAAAACTGAAAAATTTTAGAATTCTCTAGCAAAATTCCTGAAAAACTGATTCACACTTTCTAAAAAAAATCTAGATATCTAAAAAATTCAAGAACCCTTGAGAAAAATTCTTCAAAAATGTACTTAATGTTGCTGATAACTTTTTGAAGTCTACAAATTATTTTAAAAAATTCTAGAGGCTGACAAGAAAATTCTTGGAAAATTGAATGAATAAAGTTTTACAAACTCACAAAAAAACCGAAGAAAATTCTAGAAGTCTAGAAAAATTCCTGGAAAATAGATTTTAGGGTTTTAAAAGTTAAGCTTAATGAAGATAATCTTTGTAGTTGTAGTAGTAGTGTTTGTCTATCGACCACGTGGTTCTTCCGCCGTGTGATTTTTGTATTTGTGTGTGTGTACCATAAATGAGCTTGTTACTTTAAAGGATAGCCCCCGTCACTCTAAAGCACTATTAATTGTATCCCAATGGTGAATGGTACCGGTCATCCATCCAACTACTAACCCGAACCAACGTTGCTGCACGTCAGTTCGGGGTCACCACCGGCGTGTAGATAATCTTATTTAATTAACAAAGCCCGTTTTAAATCTTCCTTATATAATGAACTGATTGACGAGGCACTTAAAAAATCATATTACATTCTCTTACTCAAGAAACCACAAAGTGGCGAAACAGTTGTAGTGACCAACCACTTAATATTAATCGTAT
>CAXAKX010001024.1:0-16245 GCA_963969525.1 Ontholestes murinus
CACTGTTTTGATATGAATTAAAATGTATATGTAGGGTGGGTGGGTGGCCACTATTTCACCCTTCAACCAGTAAAACATACGCGTAGATTTTACTGATTAAATTTGGTTACAATAAAACCAATATAGAATTTAATAAGTAAATTACTTCTTACGTTCAAGACTTTTTATAGGAATCCTCATGAAATTTAAAAAAATTGAACAACAGAATAAAGCGAGACCCACCCACCTAACAAATACGTGCCAATAAGAAAAAAAAATTACATAATATAACAACCAAAGTGTTTTACTATATGCAAAAACTTTAATTAAATTTAGCGTATGTTTTACTGATTGCAGGGTTCAACAGAGGCCACCCACCCACCCTACATATACATGATTACTTTAATTACTGAGTATCGGTAAGTTTCCAACGAAACAAAATATAAAGCCAGTGCTGAATTTATCGGAAACCATCGTCACTATTTTAGTTAAAATTTTAATATATTTATGTAGGGTGGGTGGGTGGCCACTATTCAACCTGCCCGAATATGTTAAATTTATTAAAAATGGTGAACTGTCAAATATAATAGTATAGATTGGAACTCAGTATTTAAACCGAACGCTTCAGTAGACGATATTTGCGATAACTTTTATAATTTATTATATTATGTCATTGAATAGAATGTATAAAACATCTAAAAAATATTATAAGCCTTGGTTTAATGTCGAGTTAATAAGGTTTTTAAAGGTGAAACAACGTCAAAGGTCTCGATATAAACAATTTCCCACTATTTACAATAAGTTGCTACTAACCGAACTGTAAAAACAGTTTAAACTTATGTCCAGAAATGCATACTCCATGTTCATTACAAAGTCTGTGAGTGAAATTTCCAGTGAACCTTCACATTATTGGTCATTCATTATTAAAAAAAATAAAATGTTCTAAAATCTCTGGTGTCATGGAATACAAGGGTATTACTTTATCTAATACGAAGAATATAGTGTCATCATTTGCGAAAGAATTTTCTAACAATTACGGACATATACAAAATTCCAACAATGGATCTCAAGAATATGAACATATGGGTGACTACTACATCTCCGGGGAATTGGTACTGGAAAGTATGAAGCGGATTAAGCCTAAACTAACAATGGGGATGGACCAAATTCCTGCATTTTTAATAAAAGATTGTGCGAGTGTATTGTCTACGCCGATGGTGAGAATTTTTAATATTATTCTTAAAACCGGCGTATTTCCTAATTGTTGGAAGAGTGTTCGCGTTGTACCTGTTTTTAAATCAGGAAATAAGTGTAATAACTTTAATTATAGACCAATTTCACTTCTTAGTAACTTTTCTAAAGTATTTGAGAGTATCCTCTCTGATGAAATTTATAGTCAAGTATCGCATGATATATTTACTAATCAGCATGGTTTTATTAAAAAGAGGAGCGCTACAACCAATTTGATTAATTTTAATAGCTTCCGAATTAGATCAACAAAATCAAATTGATGTTATTTACACAGACATATCGAAAGCATTTGATTGCATGCCTCATAATATTATCATAGATTACTTAAATAAGTATAACATCAATGGTAATATAATAAGTGTAATAAGTCTTATTTGTTTAATCGACAACAAACCGTTGAAGTTGATGGCTGTCAATCTTCACCATATCTTGCGTCAAGTGGTGTGCCCCAAGGGTCCAACCTTGGGCCTTTATTATTTACTATTTTTATTAATAATGTAAGAGAAACTCTTGATTGTGATTTCCTAATGTATGCAGATGATATTAAACTTTATAAAAACAGTATATTCAATATCTGATTGTATTCATCTACAAAATAATATCGACAGATTGCATTTAAGATTAATCATAAAGCCATGTTTATGATTAATATTAAGAAATGTAATATATTATCCTTTAATCGAAAGTTAAATCCAGTGATGTTTGATTACACAATCAATGGTATAATTATTAATAGAGTAGAGGAAATAACTGATCTGGGAGTGATTTTCTATCAACGACTAACTTTTGTGCCACATTTAAATAATACAATTCCATCTTTAATGAAATTGTTGGGTTTTATTGTTCGTAGTTGTAAGAAATTTAAGAATGTTCAAACTATTATGACTCTGTTTAACTCCTTTATTCTAACTAGACTTAATTACTGTGCACCCATCTGGAGTCCTAGCTACGCAGTACATATTAATAGTTTGGAGAAAGTTCAGAAAAAATTTCTTAGGTATTTATATAATTTTAATGATGGGGTTTATCCACCATCCTCTATTAATTATCACATGCTTCTCAATGAATTTTCATTGCCTTCGATGTTGCTACAACATAGATATATATTAATTTTAACATTATATAAACATATTCATTATTAATGAATAATAAAATAGTTTTGTTTGTTACATTTTAGAATATTTTTTTATCTTATTGAAACGTATATGTTAGGAGGGTGGATGTTGCTCTATTCAGTCGTTCAATTTTTAATTTTGATGAGACTTCCTTTAAAAATTCTTGATTGTAAGAAGTGATTCACACATTCTACATTGGTTTAATTTTAATCTAAATTTAATCAGTAAAATCCACTCGTATGTTTTACTGGTTAGAGGGTAGGATAGTGGACACCCACCCACCCTACATAAATATAGTAAAATTTAAAACAAAATTGTGATGATACTTTTTGATAAGTTCATCACTAGTTTTATGTTTTGTTTCATTGGAAACTTAACGACGATCAGTAATTAAAATAATCATGTATATGTAGGGTGGGTGGGTTGGCCTCTAATCCACTCTCCTATCCCAAGATCATACTTCAAAGATTTACCTAAGAAAAAAAATTTAATAAGCAAATTTTCAATTTTAAATTTGATCTTTTCTACACATTTCTTTCTAATAAAACTTCTGTTTATCATATAGATATTGGAGGGTGGGATAGTGGCTACCCACCCACCCTACACATATTTTAAACGTACACCTAAAATATTGCTTTTTAATTCATTTACATTGATGCAAATATTAAAGTATACATTTTTGGAAAATAATAACAGTGATCAAAGTTAAAAAAAACATATGTAAGGTGGGTGGGTGGCCTCAAAACCTACCCTCTAATGTCAATACCATACTTAAAAGATTAACTTAGAAAAATTGATAACAATCGACATTTTTGAATTTTACTTTACTGCATTTATGCACGTTTCTAAAATCGTTTTCTAAATCCTATCGACTTCTCAACAGTTATTGCCGTAAAGTCAAAAACAATTTAAAATCAAATTGTTTCCTTTTATTTCTTACTCTTTTATCAGATGAGTGCAATAAGTTTCTGAAAGAATTTTTCAAGTTCGACATTATTATCAAACGTTTTTATCAACAAAAAAAACAAAAACATTTGACAATCGAATTCAATTTTTTTGCCCCCGTTCAATATAGCACATTCCTAAATAAATTGCCCAGATTGGACCATTATTTCAAGAGTTATTGTCGAAAAATAAAAAAAAAACACTGAAAACGAATATTCATTATTTTACTGCATTCGCTTCTATTCGATTAGTACAGCACTTCGACAAATCCGACCATTTTTTCAAAAAGAGCTATTATTAAAAACAATAATAAAAATTGAAACCTTAATTTCGTTTTTTTTGCTTTATGTTTTGTTTCATTAAAACTTAAACGCAATCAGTAATTAAAATAATTATAAATATGTAGGGTGGGTGGGTGTCCTCTATTCCACCCTGAAATCCCAACATCATACTTCAAAGATTTACCTAAGAAAAAAAATTTAATAAGCAAATTTTCAATTTTAAATTTGATCGTTTCTACACATTTCTTTCTAATAAAACTTTTGTTTATTAAATAGATATTGGAGCGTGGGTTAGTGGCCACCCACCCACCCTACATATATTTTAAACTTACACCAAAATATTGATTTTTAATTGATTTACATCAATGCAAATATTAAAGTGTATATTTTTGGAATTTAATAATAGTGATGAAAGTTTAAAAAACGTATGTGAGGTTGGTGGGTGACCTTAAAACTTACTCTCCAATCCCAATACTATACTCAACAAATTTCCCGAGATAAATTATAAAAAATTGAAGATCGAATTTTACTTTTTTATTGTCTTTACCTTTATTCTACTATATGTGTTACTGATTGGAGGGTAAGTAGTTAGTGCTGTATTTTTGAATTAAATACTTTCAACATTATTTTAACAAGAGAAAAACAATTGCCATCAAAATAAATCACTCTGATTTCATTTGCCATTTTTTCTAGTTTACGCTTTTGTATTTTCTAATGGAAATTTTGTTTTGTATTTTGAAATAGTTTAGATTTAAACCAACAACGTTGAATTTTTAAATCACGCATTTTCAACACTGTTTTAAAAACTGGAAAATAATAGGTATCAAAATAAAACACACTGCGTTGACTTGTCAATTTTTCTAAATTTCGATTTTGTATGTTTTAGTCAAAATATCCTTTTGGTTTTTGAACTAATTTAGATTTAAAGCCTCAGTGTTTTATATTTAAATTAAACACTTTCCATATCATTTTATAAAATAAAGCATTCTGATTTCACTTTCCAATTTGTCTAGTTTATTATTCTATATGTATTAATCAAAATTTTGAAATAATTTAGTTTTAAACCAACAACGTTGAATTTTTAAATCACACATTTTCAACACGGTTTTAAAAACAGAAAAACAAATGACATCAAAACAAAACACACTAAATTTACTTATAAACATTCCTAGTTTACGATTTTTGTCTGTTTCAAACAAAATTTTCTTTTGCTTTTTGATTTAATTTAGATTTAAAACCTCAGTGTTGTATCTTTAAATTAAACATTTTCAACGTTAATTTAGAAGCAGAAAAACAATTGCCATCAATATAAATCACTCTGATTTTACTTGCCGTTTCTTCTAGTTTACGATTTTGTATGTTTTAGTGAAAATTTTATTTTGTATTTTGACATAACTTAGTTTTAAACCAACAACGTTGCATTTTTGGATCAAACATTTTCAACACTGTTTTAAAAGCGGAAAAACAATTGACATCAAAAGAAAACACTATGAGTTTACTTGTAAATTTTTCTAGTTTACGATTTCGAGGTTTTAATTAAAATTTTCTTTTGATTTTTGAATTAATTTATATTTAAAGCCACAGTATTGTATATTTAAATTAAACAATTTTATGATTATTTTAAAAACAGAAAAACAATTGCCATCAAAATAAAACACACTGATTTCACTTGCCGTTTTTTATAGGTCACGATTTTGTATGTTTTTAATGGAAATTTGATTTTGGATTTTGAAATAAGTTGGTTTTAAACCAGCAACGTTGACTTGTAAAATAAACATTTTCAACGCTGTTTTAAAATCAGAAAAACAATTGCCAACAAAACAAAACACAGTGAATTCACTTATCAATTTATCTAGTTTACGATTTTTTTTATGTTTTTATCGAAATTTTATTTTCCTTCTTGAAATAATTTGGGATTAAACCAGCAATGTTGAATTTTTAAATCAAACATTTTCAACTTCTGTTTTAAAAACAGAAAAACAATTGACATCAAAACAAAACAAACTAAATTCACTTATAAACTTTTCTAGTTTGAGAATTCTGTCTGTTTCAATCAAAATTTTCAATGTAATTTTAACTATTGAAAAACAATTGCTATCAAAATAAATTACACTGATTTCACTTGTCAGTTTGTCTAGTTTAAGATTTTGAATATTTTCATTGAAATTTTATTTTTAACAAAGACCTCAGTGTTTTATATTTAAATTAAACACTTTCAATATTATTTTATAAACAAAAAAATAATTGCTATAAAAATAAAACATTTTGATTTCACTTTCCAATTTGTCTAGTTTAGTATTCTATATGTTTTAATCAAAATTTTGTACTATATTTTGAAATAAGTTAGTTTTATACCAACAACGTTAAATTTTTAATCGAAGATTTTCAACAATGTTTTAAAAGCTAAAAAAAACAATTGGCACCAAAAGAAAACACAATGAATTCACTTGAAATTTTAACTAAAATAGTGATGATGGTTTTCGATAAATTCATCACCGATTTTATGCTTTGTTTCTTTGGAAACTTAAATGCGATTAGTAATTGAAATAATCATATATATGTAGGGTGGGTGGGTGGCCTCTAATCCACCCTCCAATCCCAACAACATACTTCAAAGATTTGCCTAATTTGTCGGTTTGAAAATGATACGCTGATGTATTGAAACCATTGGTCACCATACAAATAAATAACGGTTATACAAAACAAAGTGATTATTGTGTTTAATTTTATCATTAAATATGTATAACGAAGTAGAAGCCTCCATCGTCAATGAGATTGTTTAATAAGCAAATTTTCAATTGTAAATTTTATCTTTTCTACACATTTCTTTCTAATAAAACTTGTTTATTATATAGATATTAGAGGGTGGGATAATGGACACCCACCCACCCTGCATATATTTTAAACTTACACCTAAAATATTGATTTTCAATTCATTTACATCGATGTAAATATTAAAGTCGATATTTTTGGAATGTAATAACAGAGATGAATGTTAAAAAAAATATAAGGTAAATGGGTGGCTTCAAATCCCACTCTTCAATCACAACATCATACTTCAAAGATTTACCTAATAATTTTTATGAGGGTTCATTTAAAAATTCTTGAACATTAGAAGTAATTCAGTTATTAAATTCTACATTATTTTAATTTTAATTAAAAGTTAATCAGCGAAATCCACGCGTATGTTTTACTGGTTGGAGGGTGGGATAGTGGCCACCCACCCACCCTACATAAATATATTAAAATTTAAACTAAAATAGCGATGATGATTTTCGATAAATTCATCACTGATTTTATGTTTTGTTTCTTTGAAAACTTAAACGCGATTAGTAATTGAAATAATTATGCATATGTAGGGTGGGTGGGTGGCCTCTATCCCACCCTCCAATTCCAACATCATACTTCAAAGATTTACTTATGAAAAACTTTTTAATAAGCAGTATTCCACCCTTCAACCAGTAAAACATACGTGTAGATGTTACTGATTGAATTTTGATTAAAATAAAACCAATGTAGAATTTAAGAAGTAAATTACTTCTTATGTTCAAGACTTTTTAAAGGAACCCTCATTAAAATTAAAAAATTAAACAGGAGAATAAACGAGACCCACCCACCTAACATATACATGCCAATAAGATTTAAAAAAATATATAAATTAACAAACAAAGTTATTTACTATATGCAAAAAACTTTAATTAAATTTAGCGTATGTTTTACTGATTGGAAGGTGGAACAGAGGCCACCCACCCACCCTACATATACATGATTATTTTAATTACTGAGTGCCGTTAAGTTTCCAATGAAACAAAACTTAAAGCGAGTGATTAATTTATCGAAAACCATAAAATTTTAATATATTTATGTAGGGTGGATGGGTGTCTACTGTTTCAGCCTATAACTAATAAATTATATGCGTGAATATTACTCTTTAAAGTTTGATTAAAATAAAATTATTGTAGAATTTAAGATTAGACAATAATGTGTAGAAAATCAGAAATTTACAATTGAATATTTGTTTAAATCTTTTTTTTCTTAGGTAAATCTTTGAAGTATGATGTTGGGATTGGAAAGTAGGATAAAGACCACCCACCTACCCTACATATACATGATTATTTCAATCACTGATCGTCGGAAGGTTTCCAATGAAACAAAATGTAGACAGTGTTGAATTTACAGAAAACAATCTTCACTGTTTTGATATAAATTAAAGTATATATGTAGGGTGGGTGGGTGGCCACTATTCCACCCTCCAAACAGTAAAACATACGCGTAGATTTTACTAATTAAATTTGGTTAAAACAAAACTAATGTAAATTTAAAAAATGAATTATTTCTTATACTCTTTTTTAAACGAAAATTAAAAAATTAAATGGCAGAATAAAGCGACACTTACACCTGATTTATTCGTGTCAATAAGATACAAAGTATTGTAAAATTTAATAAACAAAATTATTTAATATATGCAAGAAATGTTAATTAAAGCTTGCGTACGTTTCGCTGATTGGAGGGTAGGAAAGAGGGCATCCACCCACCCTACATATATATGATTTCTTCAATTACTGATTGTCGATAAGTTTCCAACAAAACAAAATATAAAGCTAGTGATGAAATTATCGGAAACCATCATCACTATTTTAGTTTAAATTTTAATATATTTATGTAGGATGGGTGGGTGGTCTCCATCCTACCCTCCAACCAGTAAGACATACGCGTGGATATTACTAATTAAATTTTGATTAACATAAAACCATTTTAGAATTTAATAACTGAATTACTTCTAATGTTCAAAAATTTTTAAATCAAAACTCATACAGATTATAAATATTGAATGACAGAATAGTAAACCCACCCAACATTTATATATTTTTTTAATGAATAAATAAATTAAAACGGAATTTTTTGATTTTATGCAGGATATTTTTAATTAAATCTAGGCTATGTTTTACTGATTAGAGGGTGGGATAGAGGCCACCCACCCACCCTACATATACATGGTTATTTCAATTACTGATCGCCGTTAAGTTTTCAATGAAACAAAATAGAGACAGTGATGAATTTACAAAAACAAAAAAAAAAACAAATTTTACTGTCTTAATATAAAATAAAAGGCAGAAAGACCTCTGGTCGATAGCCTTTTGACAAATTAATACATTAACACCTCATTCATTATTCATTATTCACTATTCCAATGTAAATATGTACAAAATTTGTCAATAAATATATGTTACTACTACTATAAAATAAAATATATATGTAGGGTGGGTGGGTGTCCACTATTCCACCCTCGAACCACTAACACATATAGTAGATGAAGTAAAAACTAACATTCAATCTTCAATTGTTTTTTAATTTTTGTTACATAGCTGCTAAAATATTGGTAGGATTTGGAAATTTCTTTCAGAAATATGTTATATTAATTGAATTAGAATAGGTGAAAAAACAAAATTCTATTTTCAATTTTTATTATTTTTTTAAATTTTTTGACAGTAGCTTTTTTTGAAAGAATGGTCTGATTTGACAAAGTGTTGTACTAATCGAATACAAGCGGATGCAGTGAAAAAAGAAAAATTATTTTTTTTAAATATTTTTAAATTTTTGACAATAACTCTTGAACTCTTGAAATAATGGTCCGATTTGGGAAATTAATTTAGAAACGTGCTATAGAAGTGAACGGGGTAAAAAAGTTAAATTTGATTTTCAATTGTTTTGGGATTTTCGATAATTACTCTTGAAAATATAGTAGAATTTGAAAAATTCTTTCAGAAACTTGTTATACTCATTTAATAAAAGTGTATGAAGTAAAAAAATTAGATTTTCAATTGTTTTTGGTTTTTTGACTATAACTGTTGGGTTAATCGGATTTGAAAAACGTTTTTAGAAATGAAAATAAATGCAGTAACAAGTAAAATTTAAATGTTGATTGTTTTCAATTTTTCTCATTAAATCTTTAGAGTTTAATGTTAGGATTGGAGGGTAGGTTAGAGGACACCCACCTACCCTACATATGCTTTTTTCTTAAATTTCATTACTGTTATTGTTCGGTACTAAATTCAAAATCCGCGAAAGGATGCGCGAATAATGAGTGGTACATGCGTGAAACAAACGATACCGCGCCTGTCCGCTTTTTTACCCCTATCCCGAACACTCACAGGACGGAGAAGAAACGCCATATTAGATCTAGCATTGTTCTCGTCGAAACCGCATTTGTGAACATAGTGATTGATAAACAGTAATTGTCTCATATTGCCGCCGGCATTTTTATTGTGTTGAAGTGCATCTTTGGACTACCGGTGAGTTTCATGTTTTTCTCATTTCCCTTCTATCTCGTCGTATTTACCACTCAGCGCCGTAGTTCATCCCCGTTAGGGCAAATTAAATAAAAAATATACAGTCCACGAATTTTGCTGTCTACGGTTTTTTTGCTCACACAGTTATTAAATTCGAAAAAGATCGTCTTGAATCTTTCTATTGATGTAAACTAATTTAAAATCAATGTGTTGCGTGTAAGTTTAATATATGTGTAGGGTGCGTGGGTATATACTATCCCACCCTTAAATAACTATATAATAAACAAAAGTTTTATTAGAAAAAATTGTGGAAAAGACTAAAATTACAATTGAAAATTTGCTCATTAAAAATATTTCTTAGGTAAATCTTTGGAGTATGATGTTGGGGCTTGAGGGTAGGTTAGAGGCCACCCACCCACCCTACATATACATGATTATTTTAATTACTTATCGCGGTTAAGTTTCCAAGGAAACAAAACATAAAGCTAATGATGAATTTATCTAAACCATCGTCACTATTTTAGTTTAAATTTTAATATATTTATGTAGGGTGGGTGTCCACTATTCTACCCTCCAACCAGTTAAAAATACGCGTGGATATTACTGATGGAATTTTTATTAAAATAAAACCATTGTAGAATTGAATAACTTAATTACTTCTAATGTTCAAGAATGTTTAAATCAAAACTCTTAAAAATTATAAATATTGAATGATAGAATAGTGAACCCATCCAACATTTATACATTTCTTTTATATTAAAATAAATAAATAATTTAAAACGGAATTTTTTGACTATATGCAGGATATTTTTAATTAAATCTAGGCTATGTTTTACTGATCGGAGGGTGGGATAGAGGCCACCCACCCACCCTACATATACATGATTATTTCAATTACTGATGAGTGATGAATTTACAAAAAAAACAATTTTTACTGTCTTAATATAAAATAAAATATATATTTAGGGCAGGTGAATGTCCACTATTTTACCTTCCAACCAGTAACACATATAGTAGATGCAGTAAAAAAGTAAAATTCAATCTTCAATTATTTTTCAATTTGTTTTCCATAGTTCCTAAAAATTGGTCGGATTTAAAAAAAATGCTTCAGAAATGTGTTGTATTGATTAAATTGAAATAAGTGAAAAAACAATTCGATTTTCAATTTTTATTATTTTTTAGAATTTTTCGAAAATAGCATTTCTTTAAAGAATTGTCGGATATGATAAAATGCTGTACTAATCGAATAGAAGCGGTTGCAGTAATATAAGGAAAATTCGATTTTCATTTGTTTTTAATTTTTCAACAATAACTCTAAAATTTGGAAAATTCATCTAGAATGGTGCTTTATTCGTCCAATTCGATTCGATTCTTTCAGGAACCTATTACGCTTATCTAATAAAAGTGGATGAAATAAAAAAAAAAATTCAATTGTTTTTAGTTTTCTGACAATAAATTTTGAGTGAGTTAGAGGCCACCCACCCACCCTATATATACATGATTATTTTAATAAAATTTATTAAAATCTTTTAGTTCGTTGTAGAAAATTAAATAATAATTTAAAAATATTTATACAGAAATAATTTCATTCAAATTAGTGTTGCTTTGATAGTTGTACTATTCGTAACACGAAAATTAATTTTGTTTTATTCAATGTCTGTCGAGGTTTTAGCCAGAGAAGTAGTCTTAGTAAGACTCATTGTTGAAGATTCACGAAATATTTCGTATTTTTAAATTATGGTTATTTTAATTACCGATCGCGATTAACTTTCCAACGAAACCAAACATAAAGCTAGTGATGAATTTATATAAACCATAGCCACTATTTTAGTTTAAATTTTAATATATTTATGTAGGGTGGGTAGGTGGCCACTATCCTACCCTCCAATAAACTCACCTTCTATGGCATTTACATTATTGAAACCATCATATTTGACCACAAACATATCAAAGGCAGCGATAATAAAACCACCAACTATAACACCAGGACAAGAAACTACATCTTCCCTCATCACAAGAAAAAATCCGCTCTGCCAGGTGAAATCAAACAATTTAAAAATGATATAAAATATATAATAGAAAAGGAACCTTATTCAATACAAGAATTTCTCAAGAATTAGTGTTTCAAATTGTAATATTGTTTGCGGTGAAGAGTAAATAGTATAATGTAAAGCTTATATTCTCTGTGACGTTTACATGTACAAATGTCTGATTTATGTATGTTTGTAAAGTGTAAATAAATTATTATTATTATTATTCAATAAACTATATGTATATTTTTAGTTAAATTGTATTATATTATCTAGATATCATGTAATTCAAAGTGACGCAATTTTCATTTTGTATAATTTTTTTACACCTTGAAAATAAAGATAATAATTATTATTAATCAGTAAAACATACGCTAGATTTAATTAAAATTTATTTCATATAGTATAATATTTTTATCTTATTGACACGTATATATGTTAGGTGGGTGGGTGTCGCTCTATTCTGCTCTTCAATTTTTAATTTTCATGAGAGTCCCTTTAAAAATTCTTGAGTATAAGAAGTAATTCAGATATTAAATTCTACATTGGTATTATTTTAATCAAAATTGAATCTAGACGTATGTTTTACTAGTTAAAGGGTGCAATAGTGGCCACCCACACACCCTACACATATATTTTTGTTGATATTAAGTCAGTGAAGATTATTTTCTGTAAATTTATCACTGTGTATATTTTGTTTGATTGAAAACTTAATGACAATCAGTAATTGAAATAATCGTGTTTGTGTTGGGTTTAAGTAATAATATCCTGCATATAGTCATAATTTTTTTATTAATTTAATATAAAAACATGTATATATGTCGAGTGGGTTCACTATTCTGTCATTCAGTATTTTTAATTTCTATGAGTCTTCATTTAAAAATTCTTAAGCATTAGAAGTAATTACTATTATTAAATTTAACAGTAATTTTTTTTAAATCAAAATTTAATCAGTAAAACCCACGCGTATGTTTTACTGATTGGAGGGTAGGATCGTGGCCACCCACCCACCCTACATAAATATATTGAAATTTAAACTAAAATAGTAATGGTGGTTTTTGATAAATTCATCACTGATTTTATGTTTTGTTTCTTGGAAACTTAACGACGATCAGTAATTAAAATAATCATGTATATGTAGGGTGGGTGGGTGGCGTCTATCCCACCCTCCAGCCCCAACATCATACTCCAAAGATTTACCTAAGAAATATTTTTTAATAAGCAAATTTTCAATTGTAATTTTAGTCATTTCCACAATTTTTTCTAATAAAACTTTTGCTTATTATATAGTTATTTAAGGGTGGGATAGTGTATACCCACCCATCCTACACATATATTAAACTTATACATAACATATTTATTTTAAATTCATTTATATCGATAGAAATATTAAAGACGATCTTTTTCGAATTTACTAACAGTAATGAAATTTAAGAAAAAAAAACATATGTAGGGTGGGTGGGTGTCCTCTAACCTATCAACCAGTCCCAACATTAAACTCCAAATATTTACGGAGAAAAATTGAAAACAATCAACATTTGAATTTTACTTGTTACTGCATTTATTTTCATTTCTAAAAACGTTTTCCAAATCCGATTAACCCTTCCAACAGTTATAGTCAAAAAACCAAAAACAATTGAAAATCAAATTTGATTTTTTTATTTGATACACTTTTATTAAATGAGTGTAATAGGTTCCTGAAAGAATTTTTCAAATTCTACTATATTTTCAAGAGTTATTATCGAAAATCCAAAAACAATTGAAAATCAAATATAACTTTTTTACCCCGTTCACTTCTATTGGACGAATATATCATGTTTCTAAATCATTTTCTTAAATCGGACACTTGTGTCAAGAGTTATTGCCGAAAAATTAAAAACAACTAAAAAATGAATTTTTTCCTTTTTCTTACTACATTTACTTTTCGTCGATTAGTACAGTATTTTGTCTAAAGTGCTAACACTAAAAAAATAATAAAAATTGAAAATTGAATTCTATTAAAATTCAAATAGTATAAAATATTTCTGAAAGAATTATTCAAATCCGACCAATCTTTTAAGAGCTAGGTAAAAATGACAAATTGAAAAACAATTGAAGATCGAATCTTATTTTTTTTACTGTATCTACTATATGTGTTATTGGTTAGTTGGTGGAATGGTGGCCACCCACCCATCCTACAAATATATTTTTATCAAAACAGTGAAGATTGTTTTCTGTAAATCCATCACTGTGTATATCTTGTTTCATTGGAAACTTAACGGCGATCAGTTTTTAAATAATCATAAATATGTAGGGTGGGTGGGTGGTCTCTATCCTACTCTCCAATTTGTAAAACATACTCTAGATTTAGGTAAAAAAATATCCTGCATATAGACAAAAATTACGTTATTAAGTTATTTATTAATTTTAATATAATAAAAATTTATATATTTGTTGGGTGGGTATACTATTTTGTCATTCCATATTTTAATTTTTATGATTTTTCATTTAAAAATTCTTGAGCATTAAAAGTAATTCAGATATTAAATTCTACATTACTTTTATTTTAATCAACAGTTAATCAGTAAAATCCACACGTATGTTTTATTGGCTGGAGGGTAGGATAGTGGCCACCCACCCACCCTACAAAAATAATGCAAAATTTAAACTAAAATAGTGATGATGGTTTTTGATAAATTCAACACTTGCTTTATGTTTTGTTTAATTAAAACTTAAACGCAATCAGTAATTAAAATAATTATAAATATGTAGGGTGGGTGGGTAGCCTCTATTTCACCCTGAAATCCCAACATCATACTTCAAAGATTTACCTAAGAAAAAAATTTTAATAAGCAAATTTTCAATTTTAAATTTGATCGTTTCTACACATTTCTTTCTAATAAAACTTTTGTTTATCATATAGATATTGGAGGGTAGGTTAGTGGCTACCCACCCACCATACACATATTTTAAACTTACACCTAAAATATTGATTTTTTAATTCATTTACATTGATGCAAATATTAAAGTGTATATTTTTGGAATTTAATAACAGTGATGAAAGTTAAAAAAAACTTATTTAAGGCGGGTGGGTGGCCTCAAAACCTACCCTCCAATGCCAATACCATACTCAAAAAATTAACTGAGAAAAATTGATAACAATCGACATTTGAATTTTACTTTTTTACTGCATTTGTGCACGTTTCTAAAAGCGTTTTCCAAATCCGATCGACTTTTCAACAGATATTGCCGCAAAGCCAAAAACAATTGAAAATCAAATTGTTCCTTTTTATTTCTTACTCTTTTATCAGATGGGTGCAATAAGTTCCTGAAAGAATTTTTCAAGTTCGACTTTATTATCAAACCATTTCAATTGCAATTTAAATAGTGTAATTACACGTAATAGTTAACATCTGTATGTAATAAAATATTTAAAAAAAGAGTTATTATCGAAAAAAACAAAAACAATTGACAATCGAATTCAATTTTTTTGCCCCCGTTCAATATAGCACATTCCTAAATAAATTTCCCAAATTGGACCATTATTTCAAGACGACAATAAGTCTTGAAATAATGGTCCAATTTGGGAAAAATTTTAAAAAAAAACACTGAAAACGAATATTCCTTTTTTTTTACTGCATTCGCTTAGAATTTGAAAAATATTGCCAGTATCCTATTTCTAATCTAATAAAAGTATATGAAATTAAAAAAAACAAAATTTGATTTTCAATTGTTTTTGTTTTTTCGATAATAGCTGTTGAAAGAATGTTCGAATTTGGAAAATGCTTTTAGAAAAGTGCATAAATGCAGTAAAAAAATAAAATTCAAATGCTAATTGTCTCCAATTTTGCTTTTATAAATCGTTTGAGTATGATATTGGAATTGGAGAGTAAGTTAGAGGCCACCCGCCCACCCTACATATGTTTTTTCTTTTTAATATCGTCACTGTTCCAAAAATATCAACTTTAATATTTGCAACGATGTAATTGTATTTAAAATCAATCTTTTAGTTATAATTTTAATATAAGTGTAGGGTGAGTGAGAGTACACTATTCCATTCTCCAATATCTATATAATAAACAAAAGTTTTATTAGAAAAAATAATGCGTGGAAAAGATTAAAATTACAATTGAAAATTTGCTCATTACAAAATTTTTCTTAGGTAAATCTTTGCAGTATGATGTTGGGATTGGAGGGTGGGATAGAGGCCACCCACCCACCCTACATATACATGATTACTTTAATTACTGACAGTGGTTACGTTTCCAAGGAAACCAAACATAAAGCTAATGTTGAATTTATATAAACCATCGTCACTATTTTAGTTTAAATATTAATATATTTATGTAGGGTGGGTGGGTGTCCACTATCCTAC